>SKCR01041556.1:0-73094 GCA_019454045.1 Zanthoxylum bungeanum
AGCAAGAAGACGGAAGAAGACAAAGCTGCAAATTATGGGGATGTTTGTTTTCCTGATCTTATTCAATTGTGATCCCGCATTTAATAAGGACATTGACTTCGTCTACTTGTTTGAATCTTTTCTTTAATAATAAAGACTTTCATTTCGTTTACTTGCCTGAGTCTCTTCCTTTCAACCTGCAACATGAGTATATTTGATAAAAGCATTCAACCTTGGTACTATGATACTCAGTGATGTTTAGAACATGGGGAACCCTCGGAAGGAGCAAGCAGAAAAAATAAGATAGCCATTCAGAAAATGGGAAATGGGGCAGTGAGACTGTCAGACTTAGAGGGAAATGAGTTCTCCGTGCCGATCAATGTGGATAGATTGAAGCAGTACTTTGCCTGATGAAGAGAAGAATGGTCATCAAAGGAATTGGCGGAAGACCTAACCTAACGGGATAGGGAATTCATTCATGCATGCATACACATAACGTATTTTGCATCATTTTTGTGTTTGTTGTGTGTTGTATTCACAGGTTTCAAAGAAGAAAAAGAGAAAGCGGCGAAGGCAAGCCAATTAGAAATAACAACAGTACAGTTTCAAGAATGAATCAGTATCAGTTTCATGAATGAATCAGTATCAGTTTCAAGAATGAACTAGTTTCAGGGGGGAATTCCAGGGTTGAGGCTTACATCAGTATGAGTTCCAGGAATTGATCTCAGGGGACGAAGCCCATATTATCAGCAGTGGAAAGGAAGAATTCCATAGAGTGAGCGAAAAAAAATGTGAGAGTGAGAAGTCTTTGATAGTTGAGCATATGTCCGGTGATGACATTGTTTATTGTAGGGAGAAGCCTTAGAAACGATAAGTGCAAGACGTGCTCTTGTCCGGTACTCTGAATGGATTGATTTAAGCTGGACTCGCGAGCACTTGATTACGGTATCTCAACAGTGGAAACCTGAGTGCTTGGCAAGATGACTAGTCGAAGGGATGATGGATCAGTGAATGACTGTTTGCCTGGATGTCCACCCTGGTTTACTTATGCTACGATATAAGAAAGAGTCTATGCGATGAAAAAATAGAAAAAATAGACCGCCTATAACAGATAAACGTGAAGCTACCCATGGGCGAGTATTAGGACCACCATGAGGAGAAATGCTACCTTAAAGGGTAGGTGTGTAAAAAAAAGAAAAAAAAAGAAAGAAAAAAAGGAAAAGAGAAAGGAAAGAATGAAAAGAAAGAGACGAAAGAAAAAAAACCATATCATTTTGAGTATGACGAAGTAATCACAGAGTGTGATCGAGACATCTAGATTGGTTAGACCCACCGATCCGATTCTCTGAAACGAAATCATCGAGTTGGCTCACTTAAGGAATAAGCTGCGAAAGAGCCTTGGCACACACACATTAGGAGTCTAGTTCAGATCACCTATTCAGAGGATCGGAGTTGAGTGTATCAAATACTTTGAAGGTTCTCAGGTTTCGACGCGAAAGCATTCCTTGAGGATGAAAATATGTCTAGCTATCAGGATTATCTCATGAGAGGTAGTATCATATGTTTAAATGAAACATCACATCACAAGTATCAGTCTTGCCGGGTATGGCACTCTGGGGGTGAGGCCCACATCTTTATCAGAATCAGTCTTGCCGGGTATGTCACTCTGGGGGCGAAGCCCACATTAGTCCAGAATCAATCTGGCCGAGTATGGCACTCTAAGGGCGAGGCCCACTTTAGTTCAGTATCAGTTTTGCCAAGAATGGTAATCGGAGAATGGAGCAAGTTTCGAGAATGAACAAGCCGAGAATGGTAATCCGAGAATGGAGCAGGTTCGAGAATGGTAATCCGAGAATGGAGCAGGTTCGAGAATGGACAAGCCGAGAATGGAAATCCGAGAATGGAGCAAGGTTCGAAAATGAACAAGCCGAGAATGGTAATCCGAGAATGGAGTAGGTTCGAGAATGAACTAGCCGAAAGTGGAAATCTGAGAATGGAGTAGAGTTCGAGAATGAACAAGCCGATAATGGTAATCCGAGAATGGAGCAAGGCTCGAGAATGGACAAGTCGAGAATGGAAATCCGATAATGGAGCAAGGTTCAGGAATGACCAAGCCGAGAATGGCACTCCAAGAATGGAATACAGTTCGGGAATGGCACTCCAAGAATGGAAACACAGTTTGGGAATGAACAAGCCGGGCTGTCTTGCCAGGTATGGCACTCCGGGTACGGAGACATCAGTATCAGTTTTGCCGGGTATGGCACTCCGGGTATGGAAACACATTATCAGTATCAGTTTGGGGTCGAGGCCCACATCAGTATCAACTTGGGGGCTAGGCCCACATTATCAGTATCAGTTTGGGGTCGAGGCCCACATCAGTATTAGCTTGGGGGCGAGGCCCACAACATCAATATCATATTTGGGGATGAGTCTCAGGGTCGAGACTCACATCAGCGTCAGTATCAGATTTGGGGAATGAGTCCCGGGGTGAGGCCTACATCAGCATCAGTTTTGGGGATGAGTCCTAGGGTCGTGACCCACATCATCAGCAGTTTTGGGGATGAGTCCCAAGTTCGAGGCCAATGGCAATATCGGTTTCGGGGATGATTCCCAGGGTCGAGGCCCACATCAGCATCAGTATCAGTTTTGGGGATGAGTCCCAGGGTTGAGACCAACATCAGTTTCATTTTCGGGATGCGTCCTAGAGTCGAGGCCCATATTTTGTCAGTGGTATTGGGATGCGTCCCAGGGTCGAGGCACCCGTTGTCGGTTGCAGCTATTGGGATGCGTCCCAGGATCGAGGTCCACTGCATCGTTAGTTTCGGGATGCGTCCCAGGGTCGAGGCCCATTTTTTCAGCGGTATTGGGATGCGTCCCAGGGTCGAGGCCCCCATTGTTGGTTGCAGCTATTGGGATGCGTCCCAGAGGGCGAGGCCCACAACAATACTAGCAGCGGTATTGAGATGCGTCCCATGGTCGAGGTCCCCGTTGTCGGTTGCAGCTATTGGATGCGTCTCAGGATCGAGGTCCACTGTATCATCATTTTCGGTATGCGTCCCAGGGTCGAGGCCCCCATTGTCGGTTGCAGCTATTGGGATGCGTCCTAGGATCGAGGTCCACTGTATCATCAACTCAGTTCGAGGCAGCAGGCAAGTCAGGTGGCAGCTGGCGAGCCAGGTAAGTGAAAATGCATTGCATAACTTTGATAGGATTGTCACTGTTATACATTACAAAAGTCCAATCAAAGTGGGGGCGACTGTAGGCACTGCATTTTTGCACATAAGTCCCTATGATGAGTCTCATTTGGAGGCACTACCTTTTAAGTCACAGAAGCCGCGAGAAACGGGCGTCGGAAGGGGAAATTCAGAATAAGTATGTCATCAGATTTATTTCACAAGTTCACTATTTTCGTTCGTGTTGCGTTCACAACCACATTCGAACGTCAAGTAGATTGTGGTCGTTCATGTAGCGTTCGAATCGGCATTCGAACGGTGTCGGTATTTCTAGTTTTGCGGCTAGCCTCACACCCAAGCCCAATTAGCTCACCAAAGCCTATAAAACACATCCAAATTAATTAAATACATTTTTAACACATGACAAATTACTAAAATCATGCCTTATTAAAATAAATCAAGATTATTATATTCCTAACTAAACAAATATCATGCCTAAACAAAAAAATTTAAATATATGAACTTCCTACTTAGGCATAATTTTGTCTCCAATCAATCTTTGGTTTTCATTGTTTAACACTAAATCAAATCCTCATTTAATGCATAAATCACTTCCTTGTCAAGCAAAAGATTCACCCATCCCATTTGCCTATAAAAAAACAAAGCTATTCCACCCCTTGAGGACCCCCTAACTCTCACGCATATACAGCAAAAGAAAAAGCCTATCCATTCACGCCTAATACACTCAAGAATCAACAAAGAATTTTCTCTCATTCTCTTCCCTCCATAACCAAAAATCACAGCCTCTAAAACATCCACTATATTACCGAAAATCACTACCTAAAACATTCACTGTTTGACCAAAAACTGCCCCTGGAACACCCCCCAAATTACCAAAAAACAATATAAACAGTAGCCCTTAACATCACCAAAATAGCAGCCCCAAATACCCCAAAACAGTGGCCTAAAATACTTGAAATAGTGACCAGAAAACGTCACCGAAAGAGCAGTAAAATACATTTAAAACAGCAGCCCGAGCAGTGAAAACAGCGAGGACAGACGCCAACCAGTGAACCAGAAAAGTTGTGGAGCATTAGCCCTTCCGATCACCGTGTAACGCGAGTACGAGAGTCGACGTAAAAGGTTAGACCTGAGGGCACTTTTCATATTTGTTTTTATTCATCTTTTAATTGTTTTAGTTATTTATTTCGTATGAGAGTCGTTTCTGGATGCATGTTGTGGCTTTGGATGAATGGAAAATGTGTCGCCTCTTGTGGTATATAGGATGGAAACCTAGACGTAAATTCCATAGCCGAATTCGAATGGACGGTAGTGCGGTCTGTACTTGGGATACAACTCCACATACCACTTGAGCAAACGGCACATATTTTGATTTATTTTGTCTTGTTTGTTTATTATTCGTTATTTAATTTCTGCATGTTATTTGTTTGTGTAATGATGAGATAAAGCGCATGGGCTTAGTAAGTTAGATTAAAGGTCCTCTATTTCGAGGGGTTAAAATCCTTTACCACGATGTTTTGCCGCACGAGATGATGTATATTCGGTTGAATGTAAAATGTGTTCAATAAGGTATACCAGTCTGATATTGTTTTCTTTATTTTTTATATGCATTATGTTATTAGCGCATGGGCTTAGTAAGTTGGATTAAAGGTCCTCCATGTCGAGGGGTTAAAATCCTTTACCACGATGCTTTGCCGCACCGGATGATGTATATTCAGTTGAATGTAATATGTGTTCAATCGGGTATACGAAGTCCGATATTGTTGTCTTTATTTTTATATTCATTATGTTATTAGCGCACGGGCTTAGTAAGTTGGATTAAAGGTCCTCCATTTCGAGGGGTTAAAATCTTTACCACGATGCTTCGCCGCGCCGGATGACGTATATTCGATTGAATGTAAGATGTGTTCGATCGGGTATATAAAGTCCGATATTGTTGTCTTTATTTTTTATATGCATTATGTTATTAGCGCATGGGCTTAGTAAGTTGGATTAAAGGTCCTCTATGTCGAGGGGTTAAAATCATTTACCACGATGCTTTCCCGCGCCTTTTAGCTAGTTATTATTTATTAGGTGTCATCTATTCATCCGTTCACGTATGAGTCATGTTGTTTTCTGCATTTTGGAGGTCAATGCTGTAACCTCGTTCGACCGCGTTTCAGAACGCCGCACGAACGCATGTTTTCTGTCTCAGTTCGTTCGAAAACGTTTACGAACCCTACTCGAACGTGAACTTTTTGTTTACCGTTCGAACGCGGTTACGAACGCCCACGGTAAACAGGCTCTCTTCCATCACATCGCATGCATGGTTACTCATTTTGTCATTTACCTTTTTTGATTGTTCATGTTCTCGCAGTTAGTCATTTATTGTGTTCACAAGATCACATGTTCATTTCCATGATGCATGTTTACAAAGTAGTTATCTACTTATGCTTCTGCATTCATCCATTCAACATGTTCATGAAGTTGTATGCTTGCCGTATTTCAATTTATCTTTATGCATGCAAATTCTGACATAGATTATATGCAAATAGGTTGTATCCAAATTGGGACATAGATTATATGCAAATATGTTATATGCAAATTCGGACATAGGTTATATGCAAACTTAGATATGAGCCTTGTACTTATGCATGCAAACTTAAGAGTAAATTATCTTTCGAAATAAATGTTGCTTCGGTTTGGTGAAATTATTGCACAAATCATTTCATTACAAGTGGCATAAGTAAGGGACCATTCTGAACCCAATAGTTTGAGGTCTTCCCTTGCATGGAGTGAGTGCGGCCTTAAATCTTTGTCCCGGTTCACACCGGGTGGCGACCGTATTATTCTCCGGTTTAGTCCCCCGCGGGCTACTCCGTACTCCCAACCGGGCCGCGAGCCTGGAACAGCATGCGTCGCCCAGTTTCTGTGTCCCACAACCATGCCATCTATGAACTCCTACAAGGGACATACCGAACCTAAGTCCCATATCAGAAGTTTCATTTTGCTAATGGAGGTTCAAATGATGGTAGGAGAGGCCATCTATAAGGTTTTCCCTTTAACCCTGAGCGGGCCCGCGATTTTATGGTTTAAAAGTTTGACCCCATGGAGCATCAGTAGTTTCTCTCAGCTCAGAAAATCTTTTGTTTGACATTTCAAAGGAGCATGTGTGCTAAGGAAGACGGTGTGAGCGTTGAGACTGATGAAGCAGTGGGATGATGAGCCCCTGAAGAATTTCATTGAAAGATACCCCAATATGGTGCTCGAGGATGGAGCATACGAGTCATCGGAGGCTCTGGAAAGCCTCAAGGGAGCTTTGAAGGTCGGGAAGTTGTGGACCCACTTGAGGATCCAATACGTGCCAAATTATGCCACTGCATTAGAATTGGCCAGAAAATTTGTTTTGGTGGAGGGAGAAGAGAAAGGTGCCCAGAGTGTGGAGACCCAGAAAGAAAAGGTTGTGAGGCCGGAGATGCCGCAAAGGTCGGACAGAGAATTGAGGAAACCACCCCCGAGACAAAGGGAGTTTAGGCCAATGCCTCAGAGCAATTCACCTCAGGAGAGAAGGGCTCAAGTGCAAGTAAATCATGTGGCCGGAGGGGCAGTGTATACCCCTCTGAATAAGCTGTTGGCTCAGATTGTCTGAGAAATCCAAGATAAAGGCCTCCTGGTGGAGCCAGACGTGAGGAAATATCCGGCGGAGAAGAAGAACGAGAAGTCTTATTGTGTGCATTATAACGTGCAAGAGCAGGTGGAAAACCTGACGCAAAATGGTTACCTGAATGATTATATCGACCAAGAGGGCATGCCGGCCCGACAGCGACGAAAACCTAGACAAATGTATATTATCGCTGGTGGAAGGACATTGGCCGGTGACTCAAACCGATCAATGAAGAGTTACAGCAGGTCCCGGGGATCGGAAGTATTGACAAAGGAGCGGGCCCAGAGGATTCAAAGGGGGCGGTCGGTCCCAATTATGTTCACAGATGAAGATACTCATATGGTGAGTTTCCCCCACTAGCTCGGGGCTGGATTCGTTCTGCTGATTCTATTTGTTCCACTACCTCGAGGTCGGGTTACGTCTCACCGAGAGGCTTTTCATCGGTATGGAGTCGGAGCAATTCCCTCATGGCCGGCTCTCAATCGGTCTGGGCATGTAACATTCCCTCGGGGCCAAGTGTTCCACTATCTCGGCTGCGAGTTACGTCCCACCGAGAGGCTTTTCATCGGCATGGAGTCGAAGCATCTCTCCCATGGCCGGCTCTCAATTGGTCCGGGGAGGTAACATTTCCTCGGAGCCAAGTGTTCCATTATCTCATGGTCGGGTTACGTCCCACCGAGAGGCTTTTCATCGGTATTGGGTCGAAACATCTCCTGTATGGCCGGCTCTCAATTGGTCCGGGGAGGTAACATTCCATCAGAGCCAAGTGTTCCACTACCTCGGGGTTGGGTTTGTCCCGTCGAGGCCATGTGTATTGCTAGCTAGGGGTCGGGTTACGTCGCACCGAGTGGATCATAACCAAGGCGGGGTCGGAGCACATTCCCATAGACAGCTGTCACAATCCTCAAGGATAGAGCACATGAGAATGACGGGGATGACCCGAACGGTAGTCAGAGTAATTCTCTTTGTAACACCTGAAAACGACCACCGACCGGTTGATCAACACACACCCGACTTTGTAGTTCCCGGTACCAACTCGTACACTCGTTGAAACCGAGAACTAGGGGACAAATGTTGATGCTGATTTTTGTGACAAAGTATTTGAACAGTACGACAATGGCAGAGATGAATTTTCCCATTTTGGAATGACGGATGTACAAAAGGTATTGGTTACTCTTCGGCCAGACATGGTGTTCAGACTCGGTTTTCCGGTTCCGGCCGATCAGAGGACATAGTACGATTCAAGTCTCAGAGACCGAAAATATCAGTGCCGAGACCGACAACTTTTGCCCGGTAGCTTGGTTCAGTTATACTTTTCCTCATGGATCGGGATGAGGAGCTCATATATTTTGGGTTAGGCCGAAAGGAGTTGGGGAAGTCCGACCTACGATTTGGCCGTGCTCATAAAGCCCGACATGTGATCGGGATAGTTTGGACTTTTCCCTCTAACATGTATCACCGCTTGAGATCTTTACTGGCTTGCATCATTATTATTGAGTGTGACAGTGTATAAACAGAGTGATATGACAGGCAGGCAGAGAGCAAGTTTGCTTTCGGCGAGGTGGTTTTGGGACAAAGAGCCCGTCAATCAGCCGGAGATTCACGTGGATGACGTCATGAAGATATTTGAATAGTATTGTATTTTCCTTTGTATATAAAGGGAAGTTAATCTTATTTGTAAGGGGGATAGCAAAAATTATAAAAAGAAGAAAAAAAAACTACTTGTAACGCATGGAAAACAAACATCTCGGTTTTCTTTAGACCCTCCTGAAAAACAGGTCGACCGAGCTCGGTTTGGTAATAAAAAATCATACCCCGCTTTGTGCCCGTAGACGTAGGTTGGATTCGCTCCGCCGAACCACGTAAAACCCACTTGTCGATTTTGTGGTTGTTTTGTCTTTTGTCAAGTTTGTTTTTGGTCCCCTATAACCAAACAAATTCACGGTTGAATGAGGATTGTCCTGGGAGCGTTATCCTGAAACTGCCACTGGAACGAAAATCACCCATCAACATAAGTTGTAAAAGATTATGAAGAAATTAACACAACTCACCTAAATTCGGCAAGAAATCAGTGGATTCAAATTTCATATTTGAAGCACGATAAGTTGAAGTATCCTCATAAGGTTATGCAAAATGATTAATTTAATTTTTAAAACTAGAGAAATTGAAGCTTTTTATAAATAAATTGGCAACAAGTCAACAACCAACACAACTTACACCTTTGCATGCTGGTTGGTTGTTGGGAACATTAATTTCTTGCATTTATTTTAGTCTTTTAACAACTTGTTTGCATACTTTTTTTTCAAAACATTTAGTGTGTATCTCTCTATTAAGAATGTTTATTTGATATTGTTATTATATTGTTTTATTCCCCCCAAAAAAGTGTACTTTCATATATTTCAACCAAAAAAAGAATTTTTGACAATTTCCAATCACAAATCACAATCACTTGTGGCATACTAGTTTTGGTTACGTATGTAAATTGGAATTAAATTTGGTATTTAACTGGATTATATATTGAATTTTTAGTATTTATGTGATATTAACTTAAAAATAAGCAGATCTTAATTGTATATTATTATTAAAAATATATGATAGAAAATTATGAAAAATTTAACAAAATACAACTCAACTTAGCTCCATATCAGATATAAATTCATGTAAATTAATGGGACGTCAGCGTTAATGACATTATCGAGACAAATAAAATAAATCCCAACCATACTATCTAGGGAACCCACCTCCCTAACATATGACAGTTTTATTCACATGTTCCAGTTGACACGGTTTAAAAATATAAATAAATAGATAAATCCTCAAAAGATGAGAAAGATTCAATAAATAATTTAATTGACCCTTGAAAAGGTCGATTCAAGTCAATTTGAGAAAGGAATTTTCGTTGACAAACTTCATTAACAACCCACATTAAGAGTATGAGACTAGGCAAAGTATTGACTTGTTCAAGCTGGGCTAGCCAGCTGCTATAATTTTTAATGAAGTTTTTTAATATTATAATTCCATTTTGTTCTAAATTGGTGGAAAAAAATTCAGAGTTTAAATAATTTAGCTACACTACTTGCCCAATTGCCCTAAAATCATTTCTCCTTGCATGATTTGCTTCATTTAATTAAGGAAAATTATCAAAATCGAATTTTTTTAAAAAGTATAAATTTTCACCCAAAACTACTTGTTGTGTATTAATTTACACCCCAATATTTTAGGGAGATTATCATTTTTCCACCTGCTTTGTAGAAATTGATACAATTTAAAGTGGAAAATGATAATTTTCCTTTAATTAAATGGCCTAAAAGAAGAACCCAAAATAAATACAATCAACAATGATAGAAATATACCCAAAGATACACCTAAGTCATAAATTTATTTTGTAAAAATAATTTAAGAATTAAAAATAAAAAAATTAAATTGTTGGCTGAAAATTATGTTTTGGGTGTGTCTAGGGCTGTAAATGAACTGAACCGTTCATGAATAGCTTGAACTCGACTTGCATTTGGCTTGATTTGAGATCGATTAATTTATTAAATGAGCTACTCGAATTCGAAAATAATAACTCGATTATCAAACGAGATGGACTCAAAAAAGCTCGATTTGGCTCATTTTTTACTCGTAAATACTATTCGAATTAAACCCTACTCGGATCATATAGACATAATTCGACTCAATATCATATATATAGAGAGATGTCACAAATATTTGAATTTTCTAAGGAAATTATTTAAAATTTGATGAAGTAAATAAAAAATAAATATTGATTTTTTTAAAGTAATTGAGCTCAAGCCGAACAAAATTGTTTAGTAATGAAATTCGAGTCAAAGTCGGTCCCAATATTTTATTAACTAATCAAGTTTGAACAACATATCGAATTCATTTAAATACTTATCGAACTGAGTTGAGTCAGGCACTATTCAACTTCACTTTACTTAATTACGCCCTCGTCTGGCGCGGTAAAATATCATGGTAAAGCTGCCCTCAGACATTTCCCTCAAATGGGGGGACCTTTAATCCGACGTAATTAGCCCATGAGCATTAAATAACGATGCATGAATATATAAATGAAATCACATACAGAAAGTAAATAACGAAATAATAAAAGAGATGCGACCAAGAGACTTGGCCGAAATCTATATGGGACCTTGTATGCCCGATTGGACATATTTCACATCCAACCAAGCGTTCCTCGTCCGACGCGGCAAAATATTGTTGTAAAGGCTGCCCTTAGGCATTTTCCTCAAATGAGGGACCTTTAATCCAACATAATTAGCCAATACGCACTAAATAACGATGCATAAATAAATAAATGAAATCACATACAGAAAGTAAATAACGGAATAATAAAAGAGATGCGACCAAGAGACTTTGCCGACATCTATATGGGACCTCGTATGCCCGATTGGATATATTTCACATCCAACCAAGTGTACCTCGTCCGACGCGTCAAAATATTGTGGTAAAGGCTGCTCTTAGGCATTTTCCTCAAATGGGGGACCTTTAATCCAACATAATTAGCCAATGCGCACTAAATAACGATGCATAAATAAATAAATGAAATCACATACAGAAAGTAAATAACGGAATAATAAAAGAGATGCGACCAATAGACTTGGCTAACATCTATATGGGACCTCGTATGCCCGATTTGATATATTTCACATCCAACCAAGCGTACCTCGTCTGGCGCGGCAAAATATTATGGTAAAGGCTACCCTTAGGCATTTCCCTCAAATTGGGGACCTTTAATCCGATGTAATTAGCCCATGCGCACTAACAAATGACGATGAATGAATAACTAACGGAATAACGAACGAAAAGTAAATAGTGGAATAATAAACACATATAGTAAATGAAAATAAAAAAATAAAAAACAAAAATATTAAATAAATCGAATGTGACCAAGGGACTTGGCTGTTAGTGTGGGATCTCGCATGTCCGGTTGGACGTATTCCACATCCAACCAAGCATGCCGTGTTCGAGATAAAAAATGAATATTAAAGAGTGGGCCCTCAAGTCTTACCTTTTAAGTCGCCTCTCGAGAGTGTGTTGAGACGTCCCCGGAAGGGTTAATGCTCAGTTATTTTTCTATTTCGTTGGTTCGTTATTTTCGCTGGATGTTTTCTTTGTTTTCTTCGTTGTTTTGGACTATTTTCAGGGCTTGTTTTTGTGCTGTTTTTTGGTGATTTTATGGACTATTTTAGGGTGATTATTTTGGGTTGTTTCACGTTGATTGGGGCTGTTATTTGCTTGTGTGTCTCGGTCAGTGAATGACTGTGTTTGTTTTTTTTTATTCGGTTGGCTGGCTAGTTTTTTTTGGTCAGTGGGATTGGGTCGGTGTATCTTGTAATCTGTGTGAGTGTGTGTGAAGTCTAGGATCGTGCAAGGTGTAACTGTCCTGTGAAAAGGGAGCAGGGTTCTTTGAGTTGCTTCTGCCGTGAGTGTATAGGTTAAAAGTGTGATGGTGCCGTGAGAGATTGAGAGTGTGTGTGTGGCCTGTGGCTTTGTGTGGTGTGTTTCGGTCAGTCTGTAAGTGGCTTGAGAGAAGAATCAAGATGGAAGACAGAGACAAGGGTTAAGGTTTATTTTTGTTTTGGATCCCTGATGGTGCTGAGTGGTAGGGTTTTTATTTGTGTTTGTTTGGTGATGGAAGGGTTACGGTTTTTGTGTTGCTGCGGGAGTAAGTGGTATTTGTTGCTTTGTTATTTTTTGGTGAGGGGTTCTAGGGTTTGTGTGTTTATGTTTCACGTGGCTATTAGGGTTGTTTGGTGCTGTTTGTTTCGGCTGGGGGTTGAATTTTATTGCTTTGTTTGTGTCAGTTATTTTGCTTAAGGGTCGTTGAGCAGCGAGTATTTTTTATTGCAGTGAGTGTGTTTGATCAAAAAAGTGAGAGAGATAGAGAGAGCTTGGGGTTTTAGGGAGAAGAGAGCGTGAATAATGAATGGTTTAGGGTTTCTCCTTGTTTTGTTGTTTTTGGTGAATGGCCGGTTCGGTGGCTGCTGTGGGTGGAGTTTGTTTACGTGAAGGGTGAAAAGTCTAGGTTTATGTGTGTGTTGTTTACGTGATTTATGAGAGGGGGTTTCTGTCTTTTGTATATGAGAGATGAGAGAGCTGAGGGTTTGTTTTGTGTTTTTTTTCTTCTTTTATAGAGAGATAAGTGAAGGGTGAGAGGTAGAAAAACAGTGGCGAGAGAGAGATGAGAGCCGAGAGCTGAGATTAGTGTTTTTGGTTATGTCGTGAGTTCTGTTGGAGAAGAAGAGAGTGAAGGCCGTGTGAAAAATGAGAGAGAGAGCGTTCCCTCGGGTTTGGAAGTGTTATGTTTTTTTATAGTTGAAAACTAGGGTTAGGGTTTCTTGGTTGTGCTAGGGTTTCCATAAGTAAGGAAATAAATCATGTAAAAAATGGATGTATTTTATTAAGTTATTTAGGGAAAGAATTTGTGTAATTTTGGTGGGGATTGGATTCAAAATATTTTTAAATTTGGAAGGGGATTTGGAGGGATTTTGACATGTTTTGCATGTGATTAAAATGTCTTGGATTAGGCTTGGGCGTGTGGGCCTAAAAGGGTTGCATGGGTTCCAGATGGGTGTGTATGAATATGTGGGCTTTTATGCGTTGCAGGGGTTTTGGGCTGAGGCTAATTATTTAAAATAGAGATCAACTAAGCGAACCCGAGGCTAACCAAATTAGTTAAATTTGATAAGGTATTAATTTTTTTGAATTTTCTCTTCCGACGTCCGTTTCTCGCGACTTCCGCAACTTATCGGGTAGTGCCTTTATACGAGGCTCATCATTGGGATTTATGCAAAAATGTAGTGTCTACAGTCGCCCCCACTTTGATGGGGTTTGTGCAGTGTGGGACAGTGACAACCCTATCAAAGTTATGCATGCATTATTACTTACCTGGTTCGTCGGCTGTTGCCGGACTTACCTGCTGTTTTGCGAGATGCTCCGATCTGTGTTGATTTGATGACGAGGTGCTTGTGTTGGACAATTATGACCCATAGCATCACTATTTGTAAAGGATATTTTGGTTTTTGTACAAATTAACTATATGATAAAGGAAATTGCTATTTTATCATTTTGTAATTAGATTACTTGAATATATAAATAATAAAAGTCATTATCATTGGTTCCAGATTATAAGATATGAGACTATCAATCCACAAAGGTTTAATCATTAAATATCCCTAGTCGTAGTATTATCGAGACTAGACATCGATAATGCCGAATAGACTAGTATTGCACTTGTGCGCGTTGTGGAAGCATAACGGCGTAGTTCTCATATATTTAAGTATTGGATACTTATGCAAGTGTGATAGGAGGTTGTGTTTACCGATGGTACGGGAACAGCTTCGCTCTAAATAAACCCCTCGGAATCCCATTGGTAGTATGACTATGTGTCAATGGGAATCCGAATCAGGGTAGGTGTATTTGGTCTTAACCTGAGACTTGCATTGCTAATACTTGCGACAATCATTACGCTTTGGTTTTGGTCGTCCGGGGCTTTAACAGGTTCTATGTACGCCTCTTCTGGGTTTATTGAGAATCGTAGTGTATTGGGTGTGATGTCAAGATGGAAGTATCACTTCAGTCATATGGAGATGATGATCACGAAGGGATACATAACTAGTACTATATTATGTAGCAACTATCGGGAAAATATGACAAGGTCATGATTATCCGATTAAATAGACTATTTGTTAATGATCTGATATATGCTTCGTACGGGGCAAACACTATTCTAGCCCCAGGCCTTGCATGTGAAATCTGATACTGGATCGCAATACACAATACTACGTATATTACGTCTGACAAAGATTATATATTCCTTAAATAATATTTCTGGAGAATTGGGTAGGCAAGGTGTTTTGCTAGAAGCCAATCATGTCTTGTAAATCGGTAAAAATGTGGTACCGAGTACGCACGAATTCGGATAGTCCGATAACCAGATTTACTGCCAATATATCCAGTGATCTCATGGGTCGCTTCCCGAAGATTCACCGATGACGTATGACTCGAACAAAATTAATCTGTGATTAATTATGAGAGAGAGAAAATTAATCTAGGATTAATTGCGGAGAGAAATTATCTGGGATAAAATTCGGTTAGTATAGAGAGAACGATTAATTTAGAATTAATCGATAAAATAATATATTCGATATAATAAATGAAATTAGATTTTATAACGGAATTGAAATTGGATTTTAATTCCGGCGAACGAATTAATTTAGAAATAATTCGTTATCGACTTTCGTAATAATTTTGCAAGGCATTATTATTTAATTAAATTTGATTTAATTAAGTCGCAACGGAAAATTCGTTAATTCGGAATTAACGAACCCGAGCCCGGAATGTGTTTGCGGGCCCACTCGGATTTTGAATTAAAGTGCGGCCCACATCAAGTCACATCACAAGTCAATCTCATCACTTTATTTAATGGATGTTGTTAGTTGGTGATGGCTTGATTTACACACTTCCTTATTTTATTTTAATTGGTTGAGTGACCTTTACCAAATCTTGGATTTGGTATATGACTTTTGATTTTGGAAAATCAAATTAACTTAACACATTTTCACTCTCATTTTCCTCTCTTCACCGTGAACCGCTCTCACTCTTCTCTTCTTCATATTGGCCGAGAGTTGCTTTCATTCTTAGGGTAATTTTGTTGCAAAATTATTCCATAGCTAGCACTTAAAAGGGTCAACAAAGGTGATAGGGAAACCTTTCCCATTGAGTTTGGAATTCAAGAATCATAGCTTGGAGCTCAACCATACAAATCAAAGAAAGCTTGGAGCACTTCTCAAATGAGCAAATTTTTATTGTCTACGCATCCATATAACCGATTGTTGTAAGTATTTTTTTCGCAATCTTACTTTGAGTATTCACATATTTTATGCTTAAATAGATCATTGACATGTTCTTAGAGAACCCAACAATGGTAAAAGAGGCAGGTTAAGCATGAAATTGATTATGGTTCATAATCTTGAATTTGGGTATTTTTGCTTGGTGCATTATTTCTTCAAATTGATGATTTGGTTGAGCTTAGATTATGATAACTTAGAGTTATGCATGATTAATTTTGAGAAAATGAATTGGATTGATTTTCCCATAATTACCTTAGCTTGGCTGAATATAAGAGCCCTATATGACATGGTGATTTTTGGAATTTTAGACCATTGGTTGTGATTAAAATGCATGAGTATATTGATTTCTGATTTAATAGGATTGAAATCAAAATTGATGAAAAAATTACATGATTGCCGTGAGCATTAAGAAGCATGTTAGAGTTGATTTTGCTTCAATTATGTTGGACATGAATTGAAAATGATTAAGAATGATTAATTAATTGAATTGATGTTTTGGAAATGTTAATTTAACTCATTAATTATGGCTATACACTTTAATTAAATAAATTGTGATATTTGGAATATTGGAATTTAATTAATTAGGCTTTAATTTGGAATTGGGCTAAAATTGATATATTTATGCTTAATGAGCTTGGTTGGGCCAAGTTGGTTTATGACAATTGAATTGGATCCAAATTGGGCCTAAAACCATTCCATGAAATCCAAATATAATAAATGGGCCTTTTAAAATTTAATTGGGCCTAATGGGCCGAAATTAATTTTATGGCAAATAAGGTGATTCCTTTATTGGGCATTGGCATTTGGGTTTGACCCATATTGGCCAAAGCCCATGCCTTATGAATTAATTAAAAGTCCATTGGACTTTAATTAAATAAACATTGGAGGTTAATTGGGCCTTTGAGATCCATTAAGATTAGATTTAGAATCTAAGTCGTAAAGACACATTAATAAAGTGTAATGATTTAATTTAGAATTAAATACGAATTAGTATTGAATACAAATTAAATTGGATTTAAAATTATAGTTCGATATAATTCAAGAATTCGTACTTTGAATACTTATTTTTAAACGAGTTGGACTCGCGCAAATCAAATCGTTGTTTGAACATTGAATGATCACTTAATTCAAAGATTAATTAATTGGATTAGATTGATTGAATAACATGATTTGTGTGAATACATTGATGTATTGTATGAATAATGTATATCAGATGGATATTAGATGGGTGAGGGAAATTTTGGAAATTATTGTAATAAATTTAGAATTTATTAAATTGGACCTGCGTGTCAGCCGTTATCTCCTGACTCTTTGTAATTCTCTTCTCACCAATTCCCCTCAATGTAATCAGGTTTCTTTATTGTATTATGTAATTGGGTAGAAGTTAGAATAGTGCTAGCCGGGAAGAGGAAATGGAGTGATTTGTTCTAGGAACAATTTGTTAAATATTCATCCGCATATCGTTATTATTTTATTCGCGCCTTATTATGCTTTTAGAATGCATGCTTAAGGGTGTATGATGAGACCTAATTAAAGATAACAAATTGGTTGCCAATTTACGCAAAAAAAAACCCTCAATCAAATATTAAACGTTTTTCCTTCCATTAAATGGTTCTTTCTCAAGATCCAAGATTGGCATTGGTTTGTTGGCCAAAGTCAAGATCAATGTCCATCGCGGATGTGTTTGAACCATGAAAGCTTTGTTCCATATCGCATGTCTTGGGCAAGTTGTGATTTATTGGACAAAGTCAAGGTCACTTCTTGTTCATCGACATGGATTACGAAGCTTTCCAAAGTAAATGGGTCCCACTTAACTGGATATATTGGCAGATATATTGTATATATGTTTCGGACTTGGAGGTCCACCTACCGGATCTAGGAATTGGATGAGATCCAATTGATCTTAGAGATCTACCTAGTTAAATATCATACAGCTTGTTGGCCAAAGTCAAGGTGGTGTGTTATTTAACGGGATCCTAGCCCACTAGGAAACTAGGTTTTCCGAGTACTCAACAGATGGTTATAGGCTCGTCGAAAAATAGTGGGAGGCCAGTATTGAATTTGCAATTGCATTCAAATACTTGGCATTACACGATTTCAAATTATTTCATCATTTTATGTATTTATTGGTTGGACTAATATTTTATTATTTTCTTGTAACAGTTGAACTGTACCCAAAAATCGTTAATTGAATAGTTAGACTATTGTAATTAAGATTGCGGGAAAGATCAACGTTAGGGACATTATCTTGGCCGAAAATGTCTTTAATGATGCAAACTTTCCTGACTGGGATATGAACCTCAGGATTGTCCTGGGGGCCAAGAAGATGCTCTATACGATATAGAGACCTCTCGGGCCAAGAAGATGCTCAACAGAGGGTTATAGGCTCGTCGGAAAATAGTGGGAGGCCAGTATTGAATTTGCAATTGCATTCAAATACTTGGCATTACACGATTTCAAATATTTCATCATTTTATGTATTATTGGTTGGACTAATATTTTATTATTTTCTTGTAACAGTTGGACTGTACCAAAAAATCGTTAATTGAATAGTTAGACTATTGTAATTAAGATTGCGGGAAAGATCAACTTTATGGACATTATCATTGGCGAAAATGTCTTTAATGATGCAAACTTTCCTGACTGGGATATGAACCTCAGGATTGTCCTGGGGGCCAAGAAGATGCTCTATACGATATAGAGACCTCTCGGGCCTAAGCCCGGAATTGAGCAGCCGCTGGAGCTTGAGCTTTGGAAGACTCATAGCGATGACAACTAAACTACTCAATCCGTAATGCTCGCTGTAATGACCCATCAATTTCATCGCTAGAACAAGGGATTTGATCCCTATACTATGATGGAAAAATTGAAGAACCTTCATCGATCTAACCTTAGATCGCAAAGGTATGAATTGCAGAAGAAGCTCTTTCGCTCTCGAATGTCAGAGGGTACATCTGTCGAGCACCATGTGTCGCAGATGATTGCTGACATTGAACAGCTGGGTCAGCTAGGCATAACCTTTGAGGCTGATACTTCTATAGATTTGATCTTGCAGTCTCTTATTGACAGCTGGAGCGGGTTCATCATGAACTACAATATGATGAACCAAGACCATACTCTTGGACAGTGTTAGACAGTTATGACCCATAGCGTCACTATTTTGTAAATGATATTGTATTATTGTACAACATTAACTATGTAGTAATGAAATTGCCTTTTACCGTTTTGTAATTTATTTACTTTGATATATAAATGGTAAAAGTCCCTATGATTAGTTCCGGATTGAGATGATATGAGACAGTATCAATCCATAAAGGTTTAATCATTAAATATCCCTAGTCGTAGTATTATCGAGATTGGACATCGATAATGCGGAATAGACTAGTACTGGCACTTGTGCGTGTTGTGAGGGCACAACGGTATAGTTCTCATATATTTAAGTATATGATACTTATGCAAGTGCGGTAGGAGGTTGTGTTTTACCGATGGTACGGAAAACAGCTTCGCTCTGGGTAGACCCCGCGGAGTCTCATTGGTAGTATGTCTGGGTGTCTTGGGAGTCCGCTTCAGGGTAGGTGCATATGGTCTTAACCTGAGACTTGCATCGCTAGTACTTGCCGACAATCGGTAGACTTTAGTTTTGGTCGTCCAGGGCTTTAACAGGTTCTGTGTACACCTCTTCTGGTTTATCGAGAATCGTTAGTGTATTGGGTGTGATGTCAAGACGGAAGTATCACTTCAGACATATGGAGATGATGATCGCGCAGGATACAGAACTAGTACTCTATAATGGTTGCAACCATCGGATAATATGACAAGGTCAGGATTATATGATTCAAAGAGACTAGTTGTTTGATGTCCGATATATGTTTCGTACGGGGCAAACACAACTCCAGCCCCAGGCCTTACATGTGATCATCCGATACTGGATCAGTATATAACAATACTGCGGTATACTACGCCTGTTATAGATCTTATATTCCAGTAAGAATATTTCTGGAGAATTGGGTAGGCATGGCGTTTTGCTAGAGGCTAACCTTGTCTTGTAAATCGGTAAAAACGTAGTACTTGGTACGTACGTGTTCGGATAGTCCGACGACCGTATTTACTGCCAACATATCCAGAGATCTCTTGGGTCGCTTCCGAGGAGGATACACCGATGACGTATGATAAATAGTATTAATTAATCTGGGATTAATAGCGGAGAGACTTTATCTTGGATAAAGTACTATTAAAAAAAGAGAGAGAAAGATTAATTGGAATTAATCATTAAAATAATATATTCGATATATTAAACGAAATTCGATTTCGCGACGAAGAATTAAAATTAGATTTTAATTCGGGCAAACGATTTAATTTGGAATTAATTCGTTAGCGACGTGAATAGTAATTTTGCTAGGCACAATTATATAATTAAATTTGATTTAATTAACGTCGCGATGGAAGTTCGCTAATTCGGAATTATCGAACCCGAGCCCGGGAGTGTTTACGGGCCCACTCGCATTTAGAATCGAGTGGGGTCCACATGTCACATCAACCATCAAATCAATTGTCATTGTTTTAATTTATGAGGGTTTTTTGGTGGAAGAGTGAATTACACTCCATGTTTGAGTGAATTACACTCCAAGTTAGAGTGAATTACACTCCAAGTTAAAGTGATAGACCTTTGACCTTATCATATACCAATTTTGGTATTTGATTTATTATATTTTATTTTTGAAATAAATATAAAAAGGTTTTTGGTAAATCTTACAAACCACTTCATCTTCCACTCTCCTCTCTAGTGACCGAAACTGTGAAGGTTTCACAGCTCTCCATTTTCGGTTTTTGTTGCAAAAACTTGAAGAAAGTGTTTTTGTTTGGAACTATAAATCACATACAAGGCTAGCACCTTCAAGGGATCATACAAAGGTGTTATGGGAAACTAATTCTTGAGCTTGGAAGGATCAAAGAAAGCTTGAGAGCTTCCTCACTCACCTTGGCCGAAACCCTCACTGCACAAAGGAGAAGTTTTCATTTCATCAACGCATCGGCATTCCAATCTTTGTGAGTATGATTCTGCCATACTTCAATATTGTTCATTCATTTATATATATTTGTTTGCTCTTTTGATCTTGGGACATGGATTAGAATTTCCAACAATGGTATCATTGAGCCTAAAGAGCATGAAAATATATTATGGGTAAAATTTGGGGAAAATTGGATGAAGCATGATTTGAAAATTGTTTGATTAAATATGCTTAGATGTATTTTACTTAATGTTATACATCATCAATTTCATGGAAAATAAATTGGATTAATTTTTCAACCCAAAATGGCTTGGCCGAATCACATGTAAGCAATGGACTTGATGATTTTTTGATTTTAAGATCATTGGATGACTTGAAACAATATGGAATGACGATTTGTAATTTGATCGGATTGAAAAACGAAATCTGAACCATTTTATCACCATGGCCGAATGCTTAATGGAAGATTAGGGACTTGATTTTTTGATTAAATAATGTTGGACATGTATTTAAGATAAAAATATGATTAATGGATTAATTTGATATTTTGGAAATATTGATATTTAAAGGATTAATCATGATATTACACTTAATTAATTAAGTTACAAATTTGGAATTTTAAAATTTGATTAATTGGGCCTTTAAAACTATTATATTTGGGCATAATGGGCTTGGTTGGACCAAGTAGATTTGGGCAAATTGGATTGGATCCAAAATTGGGCCTAAATCACTCCATTAAGTCCAAATGTAATAAATGGGCTTTTATGTTTAATTGGGCCTTATAGGCTTGATATTGATTTTATGGCAAATGAGGGTGATTCCTTATTGGGCTTGGTAATTGGGTTTGACCCACATTGACCAAAGCCCAAGCCTAAAGAAAATCAATTGAAACCCCATCGGACTTTAATTAAACGGACATGGATGTTAGTTGGGCTTTGAGACCCGATAAGATTAGATTTAGAATCTAAGTCATAAAAGCACAATAAAAGTGTAAATATTTAATTTGGAATTAAATATAAGGATTAGTAGAATACGACTTAAATTGGATTTGACGAGTAGTTCGATATAATTCATGAATTCGTACTACAAGTACTTATTCTCAAAAACGAGTTGGACTCGCGCAAAAGCAAACCATTGATTGAACATTGGATTGTCACCTAATAAAGACTAATTAATTGGATTAGATTGTTTGTATAACATGCCTTGAATGAATGAATGTGGATGTGATGAATGAATAGTGTATATCGGATGGATATTAGAAGGGAAGGGTAATTTTAGAAATTATTGTAAATTCAGAATTTATTAATTGGACCTGCGTGTTTAGCCTTTCTCTTATTATCTCTTTGTATTCTCTTCTCACCTAATTCCCCTCAATGTAAATGAGGTTTCTTATTGTATTATGTATGTAAGTAGTAGGTAGAAGTAGAATAGTGCTAGCCGGGGAGAGGAAAGGGAGTGATTTGTTCTAGGAACAAATTGTTATATATCCATCCGCATATCACTATTATTTTATTTTACGCGCTTTATGATGTTTTAGAAGCATGCTTAAGGGTGTATGATGATGAGACCTAAAAAAGATAAATTAATTGGTTGCCAATTACGCGAAAATCCCTCAAACAATATTAAGCGATTTTCCTTCCGTTGAGTGATTCTTTCTCAAGATCCGAAATTGGCATTGGTTTGTTGGCCAAAGTCAAGACCTTTGTCAATTGAGGATGTGTGTTGAATCATGAGAGTTTTGTTCCATATTGGTGTCTTGTCCAAGTTGTGATTTGTTGGCCAAAGTCAAGATCAATTCTTGTCCATCGACATTGATTACGAAACTTTCCATGTCAATGGGTCCCGCTTAACTGGAATCATTAAGTTTGTTGTGCCAAAGCCAAGACTTAGTTGATTCAGAGGAAAAGGTTAGGAAAATGTATTGGATACATTGACATATGTATTAGATATATATGTTTCGGACTTGGATGTCCACCTACGGGATCTAGGAATTGGATGGGATCCAATTGATCTTCGAGATCTACCTAGTTAAATATCATACAACTTGTTGGCCAAAGTCAAGGTTGTGTGTTATTTAACGGATCCTAGCCCCACTAGGAAATTGGATTCCCGAGTACTCGAAGAGAGGTTAGAGACTTGTAGAAAATAGTGGGAGGCTAGTATTGAATTTGCAATTTCATTCAGATACTTAGCTTTACGCGCTTAAAAAATTTATTTCGTCAATATTTTAACATTAGTTGGACTAATATAATGTTATTTTTCTTGTAACAGTTTGACTGTACCCATATATCGTTAACTAGATAGTTGGACTATCGTAGTTAAGATGGCAAACAAAGGAAATGTCCGAGACATAATCATGGGTGATAATGTATTTAAGGGCACGAACTTCGCTGACTGGGAAATGAACCTGAGGATAGTCCTTGGGGCAGAGAGGCTACTATACACCATACAGAGACCTCTCGGGCCGAGGCCCACTGAGCCACTTGAGCTGGAGTTATGGAGAACTCATAGCGATGATATGTGTGAACAACTCAGTCGATCATGCTTGCTTCCATGACTCAACACTTTGTCGCCAGAATAGGGACTTGATCCTTATAATATGATGGCTAGACTAAAGGATCTTCACCGCACTAATAAGCGGATGGAGAGTGGTATGAGTTGGTGAAGAAACTATTTCGCTCCCGTATGACTGATGGCGCTTCAGTTGAGGCCCACGGGACTCAAATGATAGCCGACATTGATGAGCTGGCCAAGATGTGAATAGTCTTGGAGGCTGAGCTGACTATAGACATGCTCTTACAGTCACTTCCCGATACTTGGAAGCAGATTATCATCAACTACAAGTTGATGGATACGGACGATACTCTTGGAGAGCTATTGTCCATTCTTAAGGAGTCAGAGAAAGAGCTTCTTAAAGGCAACAAGCGCGAGGCGCACTTTGCATCGACCTCTCAGACGCCGAGGGCTGGCCCAAGGCAACTGGAGGGGTGAAAAAGAGGAAGCATAAGAACAAGGGCAAGGCCAAGAAGTCGATGGCTTCTGGGAAGCCGAAGGACAAGTCACAAGACATATGCCTTAAATGCGGCAAAAGAGGTCACTGGAAGCGTGACTGCCGCATGAACAAGGCGCTCAGAGGGAGATCAAGGCGGGCAATGCCCACCGACCTCTGGTATGTTTGTTATTGAAATAAACATGGCTACTTCTAGTTTTAAAAATTGGATTTTTGATTCTGGTTGTGGTTCTCATATATGTACTGATGTACAGGATCTGCAGAACAGCAGGACACTGGCTTCAGGGGAGATTGATCTACGGGTTGGAAACGGAACTCTTGTTGCTGTTTGGCGTGGTGGGCGGCATTTTGTATTAGAACTGCCCTCGGGCATGTACTTAAACTAAATGACTGTTATTATGTACCTAGTTTGACTAGGAATATTATATCTGTATCTATGTTAACCCAATATGGGTACACTTTTGTATTTAGAAACACTGGGTGTTATTTATATAAAAATGATGCAGAAATATGCACTGCAGTTGCAAATAATGGTCTTTATATTTTGAATATAAATGAATCTCCTACATATAAAGTAACAAACAAAAGGCTTAAAAAGAGTGATCCAAAGGATGAAACTTATATGTGGCATTGTCGTCTGGGACACATTAACAAGACTCACATATCCACACTTTCGAAGAATGGGTACTTGGACGGATTTGATCCAAATTCATATGACGTATGCGAATCTTGCTTATTAGGCAAAATGCCTAAATCACCTTTTAGCGGTAAAGGTGAACGCGCCACTGAACTGTTAGTCCTCGTTCATAGTGACGTTTGTGGGCCCATGTCTAGCCAGGCTAGAGGTGGATATCGATACTTCGTAACCTTTACGGATGATGCATCACGTTACGGTTATGTGTATCTAATGACGCACAAGTCGGAAACTTTTGAGAAATTCAAAGAGTTTCGACATGAAGTTGAAAAACAAATAGGCAAGAGTATTAAGACGTTACGGTCGGACCGTGGTGGCGAATACTTAAGTAATGAGTTTCAAGATTACCTGAAAGAATATGGTATTCTTTCACAGTGGACTCCTCCTGGAACACCACAATTAAATGGTGTGTCCGAACGGAGAAACTGTACCTTGTTGGACATGGTAAGGTCGATGATGAGTCGCACTGAGCTGCCAATTTCCTTCTGGGGATATGCATTAAACAGTGCAGTTCTTATTTTGAATAAGGTTCCGTCAAAGTCTGTTGAACAGAATCCATATGAGATATGGACAGGAAAGAAACCAGGTTTCTCATTCCTGAAGATTTGGGGTTACTGGGCATACGTTAAACGTTTGGAAGGTACCAAACTTGAACCCAAATCAGATAAATGCCTATTCGTTGGATATCCTAGGGAAACCAAAGGATATTACTTCTTTCACCCACAAGAGAACAAAGTATTTGTTGCTCTACATGCGGTTTTCCTTGAGAAGGAATTCCTAAATGCAGTGTTTAGTGGGAGGAAAGTAGAACTCGATGAAAGTCGTAGTGAAACTGTTCCTGGCAGTGAATTATCAACGGAACATGAACAGTCCATGAGATGAGACTGAACCACAATCTTCAAGTACACAAGGACCGCGTAGGTCGGAGAGAGTCAGGGTAATACCTGAGAGGTATGGATCATGATCTCACCTCATGTAGATTAATCTTATTGAGGATACTGAACCGGCTACGTATGAGGAAGCGATACAAGGTATCGAATCCGCTTTATGGCAAGAAGCCATGAAGGCCGAAATGGATTCCATGTATACAACCAAGTTTGGACACTGGTTGATGCACCAGAAGGCGTAAAGCCTATTGGATGCAAATGGGTCTTCAAGAAGAAGACCGACATGGATGGCAACGTACAAACGTACAAAGCTAGGCTTGTAGCGAAGGGGTATCGTCAACGACTTGGAGTTGATTATGACGAAACCTTCTCACCCGTTGCCATGATTAAATCCATTCGGATAATGCTTGCGATAGCTGCATATTACGATTACGAATATGGAAATGGCAGATGGATGTTATTAAAACCGCTTTCCTTAACGGAAACCTTTCGGAGGATGTTTATATGCAACAGCCTGACGGTTTTTATCGCACCTAGACTTGCAAAAAAGGTTTGTAAGTTAAATCGGTCCATTTATTGACTGAAGCAAGCATCGCGGTCGTGGAACCAACGTTTTGATGAGATCATAAAAGAATATGAATTCATTCAAAACGAAGATGAATCCTTGTGTATATAAGAAGGTTAGTGGGAGTGCACTGACTTTTATGTCCTTTATGTCGACGATGTATTGCTTATCGGCAATGACATTCCCATGTTAACGTCGGTGAAAGCTTGGCTTTCATTGAAATTCTCCATGAAAGATCTGGGAGAAGAAGCAGCTTTTATTCTAGGAATAAAGATCTACCGGGATAGATCTAGAAAGCTACTTGGACTCTACCAGAGTACATATATTGATAAAGTGGTTGAAGAGATTCAACATGGATCAGTCCAAGAGGGGACTGTTGCCAATATCACATGGCGTCTATCTATCTAGGGACATGTGTCCCAAACACAAGATGAGAGAGACAACATGAGTCGGACTCCTTCGCCTCGGCAGTCGGATCGATCATGTATGCCATGATATGTACACGACCTGATGTGTCCCATGTTTTGAGCATGTGCAGTCGATATCAGGCCGATCCAGGTATAGATCAATGGATGGTGGTTAAGAGTATCCTTAAGTATCTTAAAAGAACTAAGGATGCTTTCTTAATCTATGGAGATGGAGAACTTGAGGTATCTGGGTATACCGATGCAAGTTTCCAAACCGACAGAGACGACTTTAAGTCGCAATCCGGGTACATATTTGTTTGAATAACGGAGCAGTGGAGCTGGAAATCTTCCAAGCAAGATACTGTTGCCGATTCAACAACTGAAGCGGAGTACATCGCAGCAGCTGAAGCAGCAAAAGAGGCGGTTTGGATCCGAAAATTCCTAATTGGATTAGGAGTAGTTCCGTTAGCAGCTGAGCCCGTTCCATTGTATTGTGACAATAGCGGGGCTATAGCACAGGCTAAGGAACCAAAGTCTCATCAACTATCCAAACATGTTCTTCGATGATTCCATCTGATTCGAGAGATCATACATCGTGGCGATGTGAAGATCGAAAAGATCGCATCAGAGGACAACATTGCAGATCCGCTGACGAAAGCAATTCCTCGGGAAAAGTTTGAGCGACATGTACATAGTTCAGGTATTAGATGCTTGAGTGACTGGTATAGGCCAAGTGGGAGATTGTTAGACAGTTATGACCCATAGCGTCACTATTTTGTAAATGATATTGTATTATTGTACAAAATTAACTATGTAGTAATGAAATTGCCTTTTACCATTTTGTAATTTATTTACTTTGATATATAAATGGTAAAAGTCCCTATGATTAGTTCCGGATTGAGATGATATGAGACAGTATCAATCCATAAAGGTTTAATCATTAAATATCCCTAGTCGTAGTATTATCGAGATTGGACATCGATATGCGGAATAGACTAGTACTGCACTTGTGCGTGTTGTGAGGGCACAACGGCATAGTTCTCATATATTTAAGTATAGGATACTTATGCAAGTGCGGTAGGTAGGAGGGTGTTTTACCGATGGTACGGAAAACAGCTTCGCTCTGGGTAGACCCCGCGGAGTCCCATTGGTAGTATGTCTGCGTGTCTATGGGAGTCCGCTTCAGGGTAGGTGTCATATGGTCTTAACCTGAGACTTGCATCGCTAGTACTTGCGACAATCGGTAGACTTTAGTTTTGGGCGTCCAGGGCTTTAACAGGTTCTGTGTACACCTCTTCTAGGTTTATCGAGAATCGTAGTGTATTGGGTGTGATGTCAAGACGGAAGTATCACTTCAGACATATGGAGATGATGATCGCGCAGGATACAGAACTAGTACTCTATAATGGTTGCAACCATCGGGATAATATGACAAGGTCCGGATTATCTGATTCAAAGAGCTAGTTGCTTGATGTCCGATATATGTTTCGTACGGGGCAGACACATCTCCAGCCCCAGGCCTTACATGTGATCATCCGATACTGGATCAGTATACACAATACTGCGGTATACTACGTGTGTTATAGATCTTATTTTCCAGTAAGATATATCTGGAGAATTAGGAATTGGGGATGTGGCGTTTTGCTAGAGCAACCTTGTCTTGTAAATCGGTAAAAACGTAGTACTTGGTACGTGAACGTGTTCCCAGTAGTCCGACGACACGTACGTTACTGCCAACATATCATCCGAGATCTCTTGGGTCGCTTCCCGAGATACACCGATGACGTATGAATAGTACTTAATAATCTGGGATTAATAGCGGAGAGAGAGACTTTATCTTGGATAAAGTACTATTTGAGAGAGAGAAGATTAATTTGGAATTAATCATTAAAATAATATATTCGATATATTAAACGAAATTCGGATTTCGACGAGATTAAAAATTAGATTTTAATTCGGGGGCAAACGATTTAATTTGGAATTAATTCGTTAGCGACGTGAATAGTAATTTTGCTAGGCACAATTATATAATAAATTGATTTAATTAACATCGCGATGGAAGTTCGCTAATTCAGAATTATCGAACGAGACCCGGGAGTGTTTGTGCGGGCCCACTCGCATTTAGAATCGAGTGGGGTCCACATGTCACATCAACCATCACATCAATGTCATTGTTTTAATTTATGATGATGGGTTTTGGTGGAAGAGGGAATTGGCACCTACCAGTTGGTGTGAATTACACTCCAAGTTAGAGTGAATTACACTCCAGTTAAATGATAGACCTTTGACCTTATCATATACCAATTTTGGTATGATTATTATATTTTATTTTTGAAATAAATATAAAAAGGTTTTTGGTAAATCATTACAAACCACTTCATCTTCCCTCTCCTCTCTAGTGAACGAAACTGTGAGGTTTCACAGCTCTCCATTTTCGGTTTTGTTTTGCAAAACTTGAAGAAAGTGTGTTGTTTGGAAACTATTAAATCACATACAAGGCTAGCACCTTCAAGGGATCATACAAATGTGTTTGGGAAACTAATTCTTGAGCTTGGAAGAAGATCAAAGAAGAAAGCTTGGAGCTTCCTACTCACCTTGGCCGAAACCCTCACTGCACAAAGGAGAAGTTTTCATTTCATCAACGCATCCGCATTCCAATCTTTGTGAGTATGATTCCGCCATACTTCAATATTGTTCATTCATTTATATATATTTGTTTGCTCTTTTGGGACATGGATTAGAATTTCCAACAGACAGTTGATGGCAATACTACGTGAAGCAGAAAAAGAGCTATTAAAGGGCAAAAAGCACGAGACACACTTTGCTTCAACATCTCAGTCTGCCAAGGCTTGGCCAAAGGCTACTAGAGGTGTAAAGAAGAAGAAGATAAGAAGAAGAAGAAGAGCGAGGTTAAATCATCAATATCTTCTGGGAAGGCTAAGGACAAATCCCAAGATGTCTGCATACAGTGTGGGAAACGGGATCACTGGAAGCGTGACTGCCGTGAGTACAAGGCGCACATGAAGGAAATCAAAGCGGGCAAGACACCGGCTCCATGTATGTTTGTTATAGAAATAAACATGTCTACTTCTAGTTTAAAAAAAATGGATTTTTGATTCTGGTTGTGGTACTCATATATGTACTGATGTGCAGGATCTACAGATTAGCAGGAGACTGCCCTCAGGGGAGATTGATCTACGAGATGGAAACGGGACCAGAGTCGCTGTTTTGGCTGTAGGGACTTATATTTTGTAACTGCCCTTGGGGCATGTACTAAATCTAACAGATTGTTATTATGTACCTAGTTTGACTAGGAATATTATTTATGTATCTTATTTTGCCAAATGTGGGTATACTTTTATATTTAGAAACACTTGGTGTTTTGTGTATAAAAATGATATTGAGATATGTAGTGCTGATGTGAATAATGGTCTTTATATTTTGAATATAAATCAATCTCAAACATATAATATAACAAACAAAATGCTTAAATTAAGTAACAAAGATGAAACTTATATGTGGCATTGTTGTCTGGGACATATTAACAAGACTAGCATATCCACACTTTCGAAGAGTGGGTACTTGGACGGATTTGTTTCAAATTCATATGACGTTTGCGAATCTTGTTTATTAGGTAAAATGCCTAAAACACCTTTTAGCGGTAAATGTGCATGTACCACCAAACTGTTAGCCCTCGTACATAGTGACGTATGCGGGCCCATGTCTAGCCAAGCTAGAGGTGGTTATGAATACTTCGTAACCTTTATGGATGATGCATCACGTTATGGTTATGTATATCTTATGAGACACAAGTCGGAAACCTTTGAAAAATTCAAAGAGTTTCGACACGAAGTAGAAAAACAGACCGGCAAAAGTATTAAAACAGTACGGTCAGACCGTGGTGGAGAATACTTAAACAATGAGTTTATTGATTACTTGAAAGAGTATGGTATTATTTCACAGTGGACTCCTCCCGGAACACATCAATTAAATGGCGCGTCCGAACGAAGAAACCAGACTTTGTTGGATATGGTAAGGTCGATGATGAGTCACATTGAGCTACCTATATCCTTCCGGGGATATGCATTGAATAGTGCAATACTTATTTTGAATAAGGTACCGTCAAAGTCTATTCAACAGACTCCGTATGAGATATGGACATGAAAGAAATCGGGTTTCTCATTCCTGAAGATTTGGGGTTGCTGGGCATACATTGAACATTTGGATGGTACCAAACTTGAACCCAAATCGGATAAGTGTCTATTTGTAGGTTATCCTAGGGAAACCAAAGGATATTACTTCTACAACCCACATGAGAACAAAGTATTTGTTATTCTACATGCTGTTTTCATCGAAAAGGAATTCCTAAATGCAGTGGAAAGTGGGAGGAAAGTATAACTCGATGAAAATCAGAGTGATACTGTTCCTAGCACGGATTCCTTAACGGAACATGAACAGTTCATCAGGGATGAGACTGTACCACAATCTTCGAATACACAAGAACCGTGTAGGTCGAAGAGAGTCAGAAAACAACCTGAGATGTATGGATTTCTAATCTCACCTCATGTGGATATTAATCTTATTGAGGAAGATGAACCAGCTACGTATGAGGAAGCGACACAAGGTATCGACTCCGGTTTATGGCAAGATGCCATGAAATCCGAAATGGATTCCATGTACACCAACCAAGTTTGGACACTGGTTGATGCACCAGAAGACCGACATGGATGGAAACATACAAACGTACAAAGCTAGGCTTGTAGCGAAAGGGTATCGTCAATGACATGGTGTCAATTACGATGAAACTTTTTCACCTGTTGCCATGATTAAATTCATTCAGATAATGCTTGCTATTGCTGCATATTTCGATTATGAAATATGGCAGATGGACGTCAAAACCGCTTTCCTTAACGGAAACCTTTTGGAGGATGTTTATATGCAACAGCCTGACGGTTTTGTCATATCAAAACATGCAGACAAGGTTTGCAAGTTAAATCGATCCATTTATGGATTGAAGTAAGCATCGCGTTCATGGATCCAACATTTTGATGAGATCATAAAAGAATATGATATCGTTCAAAACGAGGATGATCTTTGTGTATATAAGAAGGTTAGTGGGAGTGCACTGACATTTATTGTTTTTTACGTTGAAGATGTATTGCTTATTGGCAATGACATTCCCATGCTACAATCAGTGAAAGTTTGGCTTTCTTTAAAATTCTCCATGAAAGATCTGGGAGAAGCAGCCTTTATTCTGGGAATAAAGATCTGCGGTATAGATCTAGAAAGCTGCTTGGACTCTCCCAGAGCACGTACATTGACAAAGTGTTGGAGAGATTCAATATGGAACAGTCTAAGAGGGGATTGTTGCCAGTGACACATGGCGTCACTCTATCTAAGGACATGTGTCCTAAAACTCAGGATGAGAGAGACAATATGAGGTGGATCCCATTCGCTTTTACAGTCGGATCGATCTTGTATGCCATGATATGTACGCGACCTGATGTCTCCTATGTTTTGAGCATGTGTAGTCACTATCAGGCCAATCCAGGTGATGGTCACTGGGTTTCGGTTAAGAACATCCTTAAGTATCTTAGACAAACTAGGGATGCATTCTTAATCTATGGATATGGAGAACTGGAGGTAACTGGGTTTACCGACGTAAGTTTCCAAATCGATAAAGACGACTGTAAGTCACAATCCGGGTACATATTTTGTTTGAACAATGGAGCAGTAAGTTGGAAATCTTCCAAAAAAAAGAGAGACTATTGTCGATTCAACAACAGAAGCATAATACATCGCTACAGCTGAGGCAGCAAAATAGGCAGTTTGGATCCGTAAATTCCTAATTGGATTGGGAGTAGTTCCGTTAGCAGTTGAGCCCATTCTATTGTATTGTGACAATAACGGGGCTATAGCGCAGGCTAAGGAACCGCGGTCACATCAATGATCCAAGCATGTTCTATGACATTTCCATCTGATTCGTGAGATCATATATCGTGGCGATGTGATGATCGAGAAGGTCGCATCAGATGACAACATTGCAGATCCACTGACGAAAGCTATTCCTCAGCAAAAGTTTGAGCGATATGTACATAGTTCAGGTGTTAGATACTTGAGTGATTGGCTATAGGCCAAGTGGGAGATTGTTGGACAATTATGACCTATAGCGTCACTATTTGTAAAAGACATTGTGGTTTTTGTACAAATTAACTATGTGACAAAGGAAATTGCTATTTTATCATTTTGTAATTAGATTACTTGAATATATAAATGATAAAAGTCCTTATGATTAGTTTTGGATTATAAGATATGAAACAGTATCAATCCATGAAGGTTTAATAATTAAATATCCCTAGTTGTAGTATTATCAGACTAGACATCGATAATGCGGAATAGACTAGTATTGCACTTGTGCGTGTTGTGGAAGCAAAACGACATAGTTCTCATATATTTAAGTATTGGATACTTATGCAAGTGTGATAGGAGGTTGTGTTTATCGATTGTACGGGAACAGCTTCGCTCTGGATAGACCCATTGGAATCCCATTGGTAGTATGACTATTTGTATATGGGAATCCGAATCAGGGTAGGTGTATTTGGTCTTAACCTGAGACTTGCATCGCTAATACTTGCGACAATCATTACGCTTTGGTTTTGGTCGTCCAGGGCTTTAACAGGTTCTGTGTACGCCTCTTTTGGGTTTACTGAGAATCGTAGTGTATTGGGTGTGATGTCAAGATGAAAGTATCACTTTAATCATATGAGATGATGATCACGCAGTGATATAGAACAAGTACTCTATTATATTGCAACTATCGGGATAATATGACAAGGTCATGATTATCCGATTAAAGAGACTAGTTGCTAATGATCTGATATATGTTTCGTACGGGGCATACACTATTCCAGCCTCAGGCCTTGCATGTGACATCCGATATTGGATCGAATACGCAATACTACGTATACTATGTCTGACAAAGATTATATATTCCTAAAGAATATTTCTGGAGAATTGGGTAGGCACGGTACTTTGCTAGAAGCCAACAATGTCTTGTAAATCGGTAAAAATGTGGTACCAGGTACGCACGAATTTGGATAGTCCGATAACAGGATTTACTGCCAACATATCCGTGCTTAATATGGTATGATTTTCTTTTTCTTTTCTTTTGTCTCTCTCTTTAATTTTTTTTCCAACACACCTACCATTTATGGTAGCATTTCTCCTCATGGTGGTCCTAATACTCGCCAATGGGTAGCTTCACGCTTATCGGTTATAGGTGGTTTAATATTTTTTTTCGAGACTTTTCTTTTCTTTTCAACTATACCACACATCATAACACAAGCAAATCAGGATAGACATCTAAGCGAACAATCATTCACCGACCTGCCATTTCTTCAACTAGTCACCTTGTTGGCTACTTAGGTTTTCGTTGTTGAGAACCTATAGTTAAGTTCTTATGAGTCTAACATAGATCAACTACTCAAAATATCAGATTAAAGCGCATCAAGAACTTATCATTTCTAAGATTTCACCCTAAAGCAAACGATTTCATCATTGGACTTGTGTCTAACTGTTAAGGACTAACAGGAAACGACTCGAACGAGTAAGCAAAATCAATGTCATTATGATTAATAAATGCAGGACTATAATTGAATTAGATCAGGGAAATAAACATCTTCGAAATGTACATCCTCGTCTTCTTCCGTCTTTTACTTTCTTCAAACATCTCAATCTCCAACTGCAGTAGTTCTTTTTCCCATTTACTTTCCTCTTTTGCAACCTCCTCCTTGTCATTTTCGATAAGTTTTCCCAGAAATCCCCCCTCTGCTCTTTCTCATCTTTACTACAATTTGTTGGGTTTCTAAGGTGTCCCAAGATCAATTTAAGCAATAAATCATGTGAATACAAGAAGAAGTATAGCGGAAATATACTTACAACGAACGGATTTTGGATGCGTTGATAACAAAATTTTTGCTCCTTGATTGGTGATTCCAAGCTTTCTTTGAATGTTGAATTAATGCTCCAAGCTTTGATCTTTGATTCCAAGCTTTATGGGAATGGTTTCCATAACACCTATATGATTCTTCAAGTGCTTCTTTGGAATTTTGCTACAAAATTTCCTTGTTCTTCCTTGCAACTCTCGGCAATGAGAGCAAAAGAGAGGGATAGTATTTTATTTGTGAAAAAACATGAAATAAGGAGAGAGATGAGAAAAGTGATTTTGTTGACTTGTATTTTAATTTCCAAAATAAAATAATGATATACCAAAGTTGGTATTAAGTCAATCACCTTTTCACTTTGTGTGTTTTACAAGTTTATAACCACCCACCAAATTCCATTAACTTAAAGTTGATTAAAATGACTAGGTGATGTTACTTGTGATGTGACATGTGGGCCCCACTTGATTCAAAATCCGAGTGGGCCTGCAACTCATCCCGGGATCAGGTTCGTTAATTCCGAATTAACGAATTTTCTGTTGCGACGTAATTAAATCAAATTTAATTAAATAATTATACATAGTAAAATTACTATTCACGTCGCTCGTGAATTAATTCTAAATTAATTCGTTCGCCCGAATTAAAATCTAATTTTAATTTCGTTATGAAATCTAATTTCATTTAATATATCAAATATATTATTTTATCGATTAATTCCAAATTAATCGTTCTCTCTCTTCAAATAGAATTTTATCCTAGATAAAATCTCTCCGCAATTAATCCTATATTAATTTATGTTCGAATCATACGTCATCGGTGAATTTTCGGGAAGCGACCCATAAGATCCCTGGATATTTTGGCAGTAAATCCGGTCGTTAGACTATTCGAACATGTGCGTACCTCGTACCATATTTTTACCGATTTACGATACATGGTTGGCTTCTAGCAAATCACCGTGCCTACCCAATTCTCCAGAAATATTCTTAAAAGAATATATAATCTATGTCAGGCGTAGTATACATAGTGTTGCGTATTAAGATCTAGTATCGGATGGTCACATGCAAGTCATAGGGCTGGAATAGTGTCTGCCCCGTACGAAGCATATATCGGATCACAAGCAACTAGTCTCTTTAATAGGATAATCATGACCTTGTCATATTATCCCGATGGTTGCAACCAATTAGAGTACCAGTTCTGTATCCCTGAATGATCATCATCTCCATATGACTGGAGTGATACTTCCGTCTTGACATCACACCCAATACACTATGATTCTCAATAAACCCAGAAGAGGCGTACATAACCTGTTAAAGTCATGGATGACCAAAACCAAAGCGTATTGATTGTCGCAAGTACTACCGATGTAAGTCTCAGGTTAGACCAAATATACCTACCTTGATGCGGATTCCCATAGACACTAGTCATACTACCAATGGGATTCCACGGGGTCTATCCAGAGCGAAGCTGTTTCCGTAACATCAGTAAACACAACCTCATATCACACTTGCATAAGTATCCAATACTTAAATACATGAGAACTATGATGTTATGCTTCAATAACACGCACAAGTGCAATACTAGTCTATTCCGAATTATCGATGTCCAGTCTCGATAATAGTACGATTAGGGATATTTAATGATTAAACCTTTATGGATTGATATTGTCTCATATCTAATAATCCGGAACTAATCATAAGGAATTTTATCATTTATATATTAAAGTAAGCAAATTACAAAATGATAAAATGCAATTTCCATTGTCATATAGTTAATTTGTACAAAAACCACAATGTCTTTTACAAATAGTGACGCTATGGGTCATAATTGTCCAACAATCTCCCACTTGGCCTATAGCCAGTCACTCAAGCATCTAACCCCTGAACTATGTACATGTCGCTCAATTTTTTGCTGAGGAATAGCTTTCGTCAACGGATCTGCAATGTTGTCCTCTGATGCGACCTTCTCGATCTTCACATCGCCACGATGTATGATCTCACAAATCAGATGGAAACGTCGAAGAACATGCTTGGATCGTTGATGAGACCGCGGTTCCTTAGCCTGCGCTATAGCCCCGTTATTTTCACAATACAATGGAACGGGCTCAGCTGCTAACGGAACTACTCCTAATCGAATTAGGAATTTACCGATCCAAACTGCCTTTTTTGCTGCTTCAGCTACAGCAATATACTCTGCTTCTGTTGTTGAATCGGCAACAGTCTCTTGCTTGGAAGATTTACAGCTTACTGCTCCGTTATTTAAAAAAATGTGTACCCTGATTGCGACTTGCAGTCGTCTTTATCGGTTTGGAAACTTGTATCGGTAAACCCAGTTACCTCAAGTTCTCTATCTTCATAGATTAAGAAAGCATCCTTAGTTCGTCTAAGATACTTTATGATATTCTTAACCGCCATCCAATGACCATCACCTGGATCGGCCTGATAGCTACTACACATGCTTAGAGCATACGATACATCAGGTCGCGTACATATCATGGCTTACATGATCGATCCGACTGCCGAGGTGAACGGTATCCGACTCATGGTGTGTTTCGGTCAGTCTGTAAGTGGCTTGAGAGAAGAATCAAGATGGAATAGAAAGGTGAGGGTAAGGTTTATTTTTGTTTTAGTTCCCTGATGGTGCCGAGTGTCTAGGGTTTTTATTTGTGTTTGTTTGGTGATGGAAGGGTTACGATTTTTGTGTTGGTGCGGGAGTGAGTGGTATTCGTTGCTTTGTTATTTTTTGGTGAGGGTTCTAGAGTTTGTGTATTTATGTTTCACGTGGCTACTAGGGTTGTTTGGTTCTGTTTGTTTCGGCTGGGGGTTGAATTGTTTTGCTTTGTTTATGTCGATTACTTGGCTTAAGGGTCGGTGAGCAGCGAGTATCTTTTATTGCAATGAGTGTGTTTGATCAAACAATTTAGAGAAATAGAGCTTGGGGTTTTAGGGAGAAGAGAGCGTGAAGAAAGAATGGATTAGGGTTTCTCCTTGGTTTGTTGTTTTTGTTGAAAGGCCGGTTAGTGGCTGCTGTGGGTGGAGTTTGTTTACGTGAAGGGTGAAAAGTCTAGGTTTATGTGTGTTTTGTTTACGTGACTTGTGAGATGGGGGTTTTTGTCTTTTGTTGATGAGAGATGAGAGAGCTGAGGGTTTGTTTTGTGTTTGTTTTTTTCTTTTTTTGTAGAGAGATGAGTGAGGGGCGAGAGGTAGAAAAAAAGTGGCGAGAGAGAGATGAGAGCCAAGAGCTGAGATTAGGGTTTTTGGTTATGTCGTGAGTTCTGTTGGAGAAGAAGAGAGGGGAGGCTGTGTGAAAAATGAGAGAGAGAGCATTCCATCGAGTTTGGAAGTGTTATGTTTTTTTATAGTTGCAAGCTAGGGTTAGGGTTTCTTGGTTGTGCTAGTGTTTCCATAAGTAAGGAAATAAATCATGTAAAAAATGGATGTATTTTATTAAGTTATTTAGGGAAAGAATTTGTGTAATTTTGGTGGGGATTGGATTCAAAATATTTTTAAATTTGGAAGGGGATTTTGAGGGATTTTGACATGTTTTGCATGTGATTAAAATGTCTTGGATTAGGCTTGGGCGTGTGGGCCTAAAAGGGTTGCATGGGTTCCAGATGGGTGTGTATGAATATGTGGGCTTTTATGGGTTGCAGGGGTTTTGGGCTGAGGCTAATTATTAAAAATAGAGATCAACTAAGCGAACCCGAGGCTAAACAAATTAGTTAAATTTGATAAGGTATTAATTTTTTTGAATTTTCTCTTCCGACGTCCGTTTCTCGCGACTTCCGTAACTTATCGGGTAGTGCCTCCATACGAGGCTCATCATTGGGCTTTATGCAAAAATGCAGTGTCTACAATATGTTATACCCACTTTCACTATGCGGGGCACCGATCCGACCCCAGGAGTTCCACAACTGCCCCAACAATAAAGAACGACTAAAATAAATATAAAGATCCTGATGTGTTCACCATATAGTGCACCATTAAGGAGTATGAGTCAATAGTGTTATGTGATCTAAGGCCGGGAATCAATCTAATAGCGCTGCATATAACGAAGAGATTAGGGTATTATAATCTTACCATTTGCTGACAGAACTGTCAAGAAACCTAAGGGGGAGATAGTGTTAGTGTCCTACACATGCCCAAGGTCTCTAAACAAGATTCAAGTGTGAATTACCAAGTTAAGTTGCGGAAAAAACTTACATTGATCGGTTGAGAATTTTCCAAAAATCTCATTGGATGATGAAACTCCAAGCTTGTAGATGAGTTCCAAACTCTTGGGTGAGTTTCCCTATCAGCTTGTTTGACTCTCTAAAGTGATAGCTTTGATCAATTTATAAAGCAAAATTTTTTCCCTAGGAAGCATGAAGCTCACGATTTTGAGAGGGCGAAGAGAGAGGAATAGTGAATTTTTGTTTTCCAAAAACTTGTTTCAAAAGTTGTGTTAGGTGGGTGTTAAATGAATTACAATTAATAAAGCCAACCACCTCCATCACACTTTTGACAAGTTGATGTAAGTCATGGGTCCCACCCAATTTTAAATTACAAATTGAAGTTGGCTTCCAACACACAACTTGACTTTGGGCCCGGGTTCGTTTAATCCAACTAAACGAATTTTCGATCGCTAAATAATTAAATCCAATTTAATTAAATAAAAATGCCTCGCAAAATTATTACGAAAGTCGCTTATGAATTAATTCCAAATTAATTCGTTCGCTTAAATTAAAATTTAATTTTAATTCCGTATTCAAATTCAATTTCAATTAATATATCTGATATATTATTTTAGCCAAAACAAATAAATTAAATAGAAAAAGTTAACTTAACTATTAAATTTTTCTTATCGATTAATTCCAAATTAATCACGTTCTCTCTTCTAGACGAATTAATCCTAGATTAATTCTTATCGTAATTGATCCCAAATTAATTTTCTCTCTCATAGTCAATCCCAGATTAATTCTGTTTGAGTCAAATGTCATTGGTGAATCTTTGGTAAGCGACCCAAGGGATCCCTAGATATGTTGATAGTAAATACGGTTGTCAGACTATCCGACACGTGCGTACCCCGTACCAAGTTCTCACCGATTTACGAGACATGGTTGGATTCTAGCAAAGCATTGTGCCTACCCAATTCTCCAAAAATATTCAACGAAGAATATATAATCTGTATTAGGCGTAGTATACATTGTATTGCGTAATATGATCCAGTATCGGATGTCACATGCTAGGCCTAAGGCTGGAATTATGTATGTTCCGTACGAAGCATATATCGGATCACTAGGAACTAGTCTCTGTAATTGGATAATCATAACCTAGTCATATTATCCCGATAGCTGCAGCATTTAAGAGTACTAGTTTTGTATACTGCGTGATCATCATCTCTATATGACTGAAGTGATACTCCCATCTTGACATCACACCCAATACACTACGATTCTCAGTAAACCCAGCAGAGGCGTACACAGAACCTGTTAAAGCTCCGGACGACCAAAACCAAAGTATACTGATTGTCACAAGTATTAGCGATGCAAGTGAACCGCGTAAGCTTTGTTCCAAATTGTATGTCTTTGGCGGTTGTGACTTGTTGGCCAAAGTCAAGGTCACTTCTTGTTCATCGACTTCGATTACGAAGCTTTCCCACTGTCAATGGGTCCCGGTTAAGTGGAATCATTAAGTTTGTTGAGCCAAAGCCAAGGCTTAGTTGATTCAGAGGAAACAGGTTAGGAAATATATTGGATATTTTTACATATATTGGATATATGTTTCGGACTTGGAGGTCCACCTACTAGATCTAGGAATTGGATGAGATCTAATTGATCTTAGAGATCTACCTAGTTCAGTTTCACACAACCTGTTGACCAAATTCAAGGTTGTGTGTTATTTAACGGGATTCTAGCCCACTAGGAAACTAGGTTTCCTGTGTACTCCACAGAGGGTTAGAGGCTCGCCGAAAAATAGTGGGAGGCAAGTATTAAATTTGCAATTTCGTTTAGATACTTGCCAATACGCGCTTATTTTATTTTCATCATTAAAAAATAAATATATTAGTTGGACTAATATTCAATTGTTGTTTTAATTGAACAGTTAGACTGTATTTAAACTACTTCATTTGTAGTTGGTTATATAGTTGGACTATAGTAATCATTACATTTGAATGTAACCGATCAATTGTAGTTGATTATATAGTTGGACTATAGCAATTATTACATTTGATTGTACCCGAAATCGTTGATTGGACAGTTAGACAATAGCAATCAAGATGACCCGAAAGATTAGCGTCAAATGACATAATCCTGGGTGAAAATTTATTTAACGGCTTTAATTTTTAGATTGGGAAAAGAATCTCAGGATAGTCCTAGAAGCTGAGAAATTACTCTATTTGATAGAGAAACCTCTCGGGCCTGATCCCGGAGTTGAGCAAATAGTAGAGCATGTGCTTAGGAAGACTCATCGTGATTATAACTTTAGTACTCAATCCATTATGTTTGCTGCAATGACTCTTTAATTTCGTCGTTAGAACTAAGGATAAGATCCTTATACCATGATATTGAAATTAAAGGATTGTAGGACACACAAATTGGTGACACACAAATTGGTGACGCTATTCCAGGCTCGCGACCCGGTCGGGAGTACGGAGTAGCCCGCGGGGGACTAAACTGGAGAATAAAAGAGTCGCCACCCAGTGTGAACTGGAATTGATTTAAGGCCACACTCACCCCTCGCAAGGGAAGACCTCAAACCGTTGGGTTCAGAATGGTCCCTTACTTATGCCATTTGTAATGAAAGGATTTGTGCAATAATCTAACCAAATATACGCAACACTCATACGCAAGAATAACCTATGTCTAAATTCACGTACATGAAAATAAAACCTATATCTAAGTTTGCATGCATAAAAGTAAGTCGAAATAATGGCAAGCATACAATCTCATGAACACGTTAATTGATAAACACAAAAATATAAATAAATAACAATCTAAACAAAACATAGAGTAGATATTATTGAGTTCCTAATACGAAAGAAATAACTAATCATGCATGAAATAACGTATATATTTCTAATGAATCATTAATAAGCAGAAGATTAGATGAAACAAAATATGTGTGTCTCTGAAGTAGTACGTTGAGTTGTTTCCATGTACAGACCGTATCACCGTCCATTCGGATTCGGCTACGAAATTTACGTCTGGGTTTCCTTCCGATATACCACGAGAGATAGCACAAAATCATTCATCCAATGGCCACAACATACCCAATGGCCACAACATACATGAATCAACAATACGCATGCGAGGAAATACTAATAAATAATTAAAAAGATGAATGGGAATAAATAGAAGGGTGCCCTCAGGTCTAACATTTTAAGTCGCCTCTTGGAAGTGCGTTACGCGGTCGTCGGAAGGGTCAAACTTCACATTCTTATGAGTCATTCACGTTAACGGGGTAGCTATTTTAGAGAAATTCTCTACGAACCTTCTATAATATCCTGCCAAACCTAGGAAGCTACAAATCTCCATCACACTAGTAGGTTTTTGCCAATTTTGGATGGTTTCAATATTTTAGGAGTCTACACCGATTCATTTTTTTGACACAACATGTCCTAGAACACAACACTGGACAACCAAAACTCACATTTAGAGAACTTGGAAAACAACTTGTCTTCCCTCCATGTCTGTAGCACCTGGTGCAAGTGCTCTGTGTTCTCATGTTCACTCCGTGAATACACCATAATATCATCAATGAAGACTATCATAAATCGATCTAAAAAGGGTCTGAATACCTTATTCATCAGATCCATGAAATTCGCGAGGCCATTAGTCAATCCAAATGACATTACCAATAACTGGTAATGTTCATATCTAGTCTGAAAGGTTGTCTTGTCTTTTATACTTCACTCTCCTTAATCTTCAACCGATGATAGCCTGAATGAAGATCAATCTTTGAGAAACACTGCGCCCTCTTCTATCTGATCAAACAACTCATCGATCATCGGTAATAGATATTTTTTCTTAATCGTTACCTTATTCAGCTGTCGGTAATCTATGCACAACCGAAGTGTTCCAACTTTCTTCTTCAGGAATAATATTGCAGCGCCCCATGGAGACAAGTTGGGGTGAATGAAACCCTTATCCAACAGGCCTTCAATTCCTTGAGTTCTGCAGGGGCCATCCTATATAGAGGGATCGATATAGGCTGTGCGCCTGAAACCACGTCTATGCAGAACTCAATCTCTCTATCATGTGGTAATCTTGGAAACTCCTCTAGAAAGACATCAGAATACTCCCTTACCACTGGAATCTTCATATGTTTTTCTTGTTGGGGTTTTCTCAAAGGCGCAGGCATAAGTGTTGTTCGGGCAAAATCATAACTTTAAAAATTTCTAAACTTACATAAAAAATTATTCAATATCCCATATGAATAACTCATTCATATTTCACCTAAACATATTTATTCGATATCAAATAACGACAGAAATAATTTAGAAACACTACAAAATTTTTACGAAAATATTTTTCCGTAAAATAGCATAAAATGAGTTTTTGTCTGAACCGACTAACCAATACACAGGGGGGCTGCCCAGGTTAGCCCCAATAGTACTTGGGTAGTTCATGGGCTGCCTGACCAGTGATCAATTCACTTTTTTGATAGCGGACACCCGATAAGCCCGAAACTCACCCGGTAACGCCGTTTTCACCATTTTCACGTATTTCAACTCCAAAATAATTTCCGGTAATCGTTCCAATGCCCAAAACACATCCAATATATTTATAAAATATAATTTTCATCAAAAAATCACATAAATTCCAGATCTGATTTGGTAACTAAAAATATCATTTTTCATACTTTAAATCCAATTTTCTCAACATTAATCATATTAATACTTACACCAACCAAAGTCACCACATATGAAGTACTCAAGAACAATTGTAGGAGTTAGAAGATTGGTCATAACACTATAGAATGGAAACAAGTCATCAAATGACAAAATTGATCTAATATTACACTAATATTATTCAATCTAACTTCACACATGCATCTAGCCTCCAAATCCATCCTCCAAATTAAAAAGCCCCAAAATATAAGAAAGGAAGAAACCCTAGAACTATTCTAGATGCTCTAGAAGAAGAAACAAGCTTTCTAAGTTTAAGATTATTGAAGATTACCTCAAAATCTACTAATTTCCTTAAACTTTCTTCTTGATTTCTTCATTTTCCGTCTTGTTTCTTCAAGAAAATTTTGACAATTAATTAATATGTATCAAATCAAATCTTATATCAAATACAAATACATATTAATTATTGATTGACTAAATCCCCTAATGCATGTATTTTCGTTTAACCGATTAAACGATTCAAATTAACTCATTTAATCTGGTGAATTATTATGAATAATCTATATTATTCATAATGCATTGCCCAAATGCTCAACGAGTACACTTCATATTGTGGGACTCTCTAAGTTTCGGTTTATCCATCACAAAATCAAATTTTGTGTCCATATTTCACCCACTCATAAATTATGACGACCACGGATAATCTCGCTAAACTATGCAAGTCGAGGTCATTACAAACGTATAATCCATCCGTCGCAGACTATCAATATTATACCGGGATATAGATAGGAACGTCAAATCCCTAAGGTATAATATAGTTGACTTTTAAATTTATGATCTCTAAATAACACTCTGAACTCGCTTCTGAAGTATACCACAACCATGGATTTACTAGATCGCAAACACATTCAAGATACATATTCCCTGTATACAGGACTGAAAGATTCTATCTGATACTCACGCGATATCATGAGTATCATTCCACACCCAATGAATAGGCGGAGGTCTGATCTAAATAGATCGGTGACGTGACTGCCATCAAAGTGTGGAGGATCTCTCATATATCAAAAGTGGTATCTCAAGTCGAAGGAACACTATGCTATTTGACTCGAGAAGATTCCTATTGACGTTGGTGTACCATCTACTAGGAAATATTTGGTGTGTTGTTCAATATTTATCAAATAAACATTTACACGTCTATACGAGTCTCCCGAGACTCATGGTTCATTGGGATAAACCATCGGATCATGTCTTGATATATGACATGTACTGGTCTCATAGGATTTTACTAACCGACCCGTGTTAGTAAATCTTGACTAGGAACTTTATTTGAGAATATAAAACTTATAGTGGCGCTTCCCAATGTCAATTACAAACTACGTTTTAAATCTTGGGGTCTTTGTCTAATATATACAGATCACTAAATCATATTTAGTTTCAATCTAATAGTAATTAGATCAAATACGTATATATAAAATCAAGTGGTGCAACCATTAAATAAGTAATATTATGGAAAAAAAGAATTTTGTTCGTATTTATGAATCGGATAAAAATACAATTCGAATTGGCACTACGAGCACCAATACAAGCAATTTCTCCCACTTGCTCTAGTGCCAATCCATGGTATCATATACACATCTCAATGTGAATCTTATGCACACGGTCCTCAAGGGCTTACCTAGCACTCAAGAGGTAGGCAATAATAAGTAGATCTATTATACCATATTAAGTTTGTCCAAAAAATCCAATCGTTTTCCTTAGCCAGCATCATTCATATTTTGTATAACCTAAGTTATACATCAATATGACCCAGATGCGACATCAATTTTATGCTACAGCTACTGAGTTGTCTATGTATTTAGGGATCAAATCCAAAATACTACGCAGAGAACTGCAAGCACAACACTAATATCAAAAATTCTAATCTTTAAGGTCACTATGTAACTTCATAAGTCAATATTTCATAAGCTACAACTAATTCCACGAATATAGTAGAATCATCCGTGACACTCCCACTGCATCCTTTCTGACTCTATATGACATATACCATTTAATGTCATAATTAGACTCCAAACTAATATGATCATAATGGTTGCAGATTATATTCTCCATGAATAAGAAACTCGTTCTTAATATCTCAAAGATAACAAAGAACATGTTTCAAGACTCATCCTATGGTCTACATGGTATCAAAATAGCTCGTAACAATTACGATTAAATTGATATCTTTAATCGCACATAATATAGTATTCATTGTGCCATCATCCTATAATGCATAAGATTGACTAGACATTCTAATTAATAACTCTTTCGACAAAGGAATCATCATTTATGAAGGATAAATACTATATACAATAGACACACTAACTGTCAAACAATTATACTAACTATCTCACACATAGTCTTGTTGTGTCCTTTATTAGATCATATCTAATGCACGATTAATGGGAGTATCTCACAAGTTTTTTGTTTTATATCATATATAAAACTTTATATCAAATATAATAAAGACTACTCTCATTGCGTTCACGTAGAAAAGAAGACTTAGGTAAACCTTGTATCATACAAACATCTCATTATTACATTAATAAAGATAATGTCATTAGGATATATAACACTAGAAAGAAATATATATATAAGGGATGTGCCATATACCCAACTTATGGATGGGCTATATATACATGTATTTGTAATATTTTTCATTAATTAATAAAATGGCAATCTTTTTTATACGTGTCTTACATAAATTATATGAATCATCAAACACTGTAATAAAGCCCTTGGAGTAATAAGATGATGGCTTCCACGCCTTATGAGAATCATTACTCTCAAACATTCCTAGTCATAGATTTGTGAATAATCTAGGCATTCACAAAGCAAATAGACTAGCATGATGATATGATCTGCCCTTAAGTGGGGTAACTGATCTCATAGGCTACTAGCGGAGATCTGTCCGCTTGGTGTATTACATGGATGCATGAGTTGCTCGTGTCCATCAAACTGACCGCCAGATGTTTTCTCATTGAGTGTTTATCCCATGTGTCTGTGAGAACTTTCATGTATCGATTGTATGACTAGTCCTTAGACTTGAGGTCTTTACAATCTTATGTGTGGATCAAATAACTTTGACATTCTCCTTCCTCGGTTCAAAAGATCTGGTCATAAGGGTATGATTGGGTCATTTGTTGAAACAAATGAAGTTTGTAAAGATACAACAGAGAATCGCCACTCTCTCGGATAATATTTTCTTATAAGAGTTGTATTCCAGTTCGCTGGTTGATATGTGTGATCAGTGATTGACACTGTGGCCGCAGCAGAAGAATCATGTGAGATTCTTGAGTTAGCACGATTCATGACACTATTAACATCATACATTTGACCATATGGGTAGACACTTTCCGTACCCTAGGTCAAAAGGTGGGGATACAGTGAGGCGAGGGACCATATCATATGTAAATCGCATACAGAATGTGTATATATATTTCTTTCTCATTTGGGGGCTTGGCATGTTGCTAGATGTCAACCTTGGTCATTGAAATCGAATGACCATTTGATCGGAGGATAATTTATGTTCGATTAAATTATCAAGATTCATTTCATGTCCAACTTGAGGGGAACCCAAAAGGTCACACACAACAAAGTCGAAATCAATTGTTAACAGTGCACAGTACAAATTTAATGGCATATACGATTGTTGTAGGAATTGTTCATAAATGGTTCAAAGTGTTTAATTATTGAACAGATCATTTATGGGGTTCCATAGTGGCTTAAGGATTGGTGAATGACGATAGGGGCACTTTGGGAATTGGAATAAATAAATAAATAAAAAGAAAAAAGCAGATGGCGCTTCATTTTTTTTATTTGTTATTTGTTTTGAATTCCAATTCTGCCCAAACTCTTATTTGGGTTTTATAATCTCATTAAACCACTAAATTAAGATCCAATGGCTAAGATTAAATTAGCATTTATCCCACATGGAATTCTTAATTAATTTTATTGTCTTTGGAGCACCTATATAAACCCAAAGAATTCTTTACAAATTTTTTACACCAAAAAACCTTTCATATCTTGGGTTTATATAAGTGAGCAACTCTAAAGTTTAAGAGTAAGCCACTGATTTTGAGGATCCTTAAGTCTAATTGACTAGAGGAATCTCAAGTTAAAAGTTTTGAGGTATTTGTCTAGGCTATTGACCGGCGTAGACACACACGTATAACGCAAGCGTACGTATCGTTAAAGTAGTATAAAAGTATCGATCCTACGAGGACTTAATACCTAAACTATTAATTTTATGAGGTCAAATGATTACTAGTATCTAACAGGTTGTTTAATTGATTTGAAATGGAATGACGACGATTCTAAATTTAAAGACAAGTAAATAAAATTGTTCGAAGGTAGATTTTAAGAAAATTCAATATTAAAAACTATCTAGTGTTGTGATTTATTCCAATATTAATTAAAGATGAAGTAATTATCTTATAGTAGGGTAATATATTGATTTATTAACCTGGAACACTAATTTATGTAAAAGCCTATTCCGATGATCAATTACAAATACCTAGTATAATCCAATTGAACCATATGTCTATGTCAACCAAATTACCTAGATTCATTAAGATTAAGTTCCAATTATGGCTACCCCCGCCGGACAGGTATATTCCTATCATGTAAGGAAATCTATTAAAATGGTTATCTATCCTCAAGGAAGATCGTGGGCTATTGAGTCTAAGGTCTTAAAATTAAAATCTCTATGTCTAGTTCATTTTAAGTTTACCTAATCAATTAATTAATGGCCAGTTAGTTAAAGAGCATTAAGATTAAGACTCAATAAATAAATCTTTATATTACTCAAACTATAATCTAACCCTTATAAACCGGTGATATTGGGAGGGAGAGGTACAAAAAATTCTGAAATCTCGAGCTCAATTTATAGGCGCGGATAAGGGTCCAGCGTCGCGACGCCAGCTACAGTGATACGTGTCACGCGTTGATTCACCGACTCAGATTCTTATCCGATGATGTGGCACTGTTCATGACGTCATTGCTTACGTCACGCTGACTTGTGGATGGCGATTTTCGGCAGCGTTAGATCGCGACACGTGGCACCGGCGCATATTAGCAAATTTCTCTGATTGGTCCATGTGTCCACGGTGCAAGTTAGCAAGTCCGGCGCATTATGGGCGTCGCGACGCGCAAGTCTTCAGCGTCGCGACGCTGAAATGACGATTTTGCCCTTTTTGTCGAATTTTGTCCATTTTGCCCCAAAATTGTCTCCAATGCTTCATAAAACTTTATTTATCTACAAAATAACACAAAACACATCAAAATATTCACAAAACTCAAGAAAGTATACAAATATTAGGAAAAATGAGTGGGAAATAGCGATGGATTTACCACTCATCACACCCCAAACCTAACATTTTGGTAGTCCTCGAGCAAAACATAGAATAAAATAACATATTTAAAATTTAACTAAGCCATTTTCGTAGGGATCACGGTTGCATTTAGCGTATGCAACATGCCTTTAAACCTCTAGGTGTCCCTAGTGGAAGAGTTGTAGTCTAGTGAGGGTTTACAGCAATGATACCCACAAACATTTTACAAAAGTAAAAATGTATTAAATCTAATGCACACAAAAGCAAAAAGACAAGAGAAAAGAGAATAAAGAAGTTAGTGACTATTCAAGTGAAACTTCTACTCCAAGTTACTAGTTGTTTTGTTTCTTTCTAAATTACTGAATAAGTAAATTCTCTGATTATTTTTACCATTCTCCATATACACAGCCAACAAAATATTAATCAACTCATTTTTGCCCACAACAGTCATAAGCGCAGTTGATAAGAGAGTAATATTATTGTCCTAAAATTCCATCAGATTTCACATCTTTTTGTAGCAATGGAATAAATTTTTCTGATTTTTCTGATTTTTTCTTTGCTTTTTCTGAATTTGGACTTTTTATTTATATACAATACCTTCCGTCTATGTAGCGAGCTTTGGGTCGGTGGCTCCCAACCAGTTGGCTTTAGGGCACCAGGTGTTAAGACACCCCTACGGACTTAATTACCCAGACTTCAGATATATATATATATATTTTTTTGTAGCATCTTCGATCCATGTAGCGAGTTTTGGGCCAGTGACTCCCAAAACAGTTGGTTTTAGGGCACTAGGTGTTAAAACACCCTTACAGACTTAATAACTCGGATCTCAGATACTCTATTTTTGTACATCAGAATTTTTTTATTTTTTTTATTCCATTACTATTTATAGATGCTTCCTCCAATTAAACTAGAGCACGGAATATTACAAACTTTTCAATTACAGCTCATGTCTGTATGTTACTATGTATGTTGATAATACCTGCCACTGAGCATATGAAGATCCATTTTAGTCAATTTTATGGAGAATTCACAAATTAAATAATTTAAAAGGAAATAAACAAAAATTAACTTGTTTCGAAATAGGTTTGAGATACGTCTCAGGAGTAGAAATTCCTTACACAGCTATCTCTCACCAATTTCTCCTTTTCAGTCAAAACACAAAAACACAAATTTTTTTGTAATTTTTGAAAATTTTCCAATTTTTTTTGTATTTTTCGAAAAATTTTGATCTAAAAATAAAAACACAATACAAACAAGTATTATTAACTATACCTCACCCCCAAACCTAAATGAGACATTGTCTCCAATGTCTTCAACAGTAGAAGAAGAGTTTAGAAAATAATACCTGGTTAACTGAGAATCTACAGGAATTTAAAGGTTAAAATCCAGATTAATCTGACGCCTCTTACCACGATCGTCCTCAGACCAATTTATCTTTGAAAGATATGGTCAACTTGTGGTTCATAGGCTATGAGTTGGTCTATTAGATCCGGAGCAGTTCTGGCAGTAAAGAGGAGTTCTTTCATAGGTTTTGACACGAACCCATTTCTCCGAGCATCATCAAGAAACACACAAAGAAAATCGTAAAACCCATCAACGTTGTACAGCTCAATTGGTTTCTGGTGTATGTTCAGGTTCGCCCAAGATAGTACAATAAAAATTTCCTCCAATGTGCCCAAGCCACCTGGTAAAGCAATAAAAGCATCAGCACGGTTAATCATTTCCACTAGTCGTTCAGACATACCTGGCACGATCAGTTCCTCTCCGTTTGATGGTTCAATAAGATTTGCCTCTGCCAAGGGTTTTGGGATGATTCCCAAAACGTGACTACCTCATTCCTGTGCGGCCTTTGAAACGATCCCCATAAGTCCGAGATTACCTCCGCCATATATTAAGTGCATATTCCTTGCGGCTAAGACTCGACCCAATTCCTGTGCTGCTTCTATGTATTATGGTTTAGTACCAACAGTACTACCGCAAAACACACAAATGTTTTCAACTCGTCTTCTTGAAGTGGCTTCCATTTTTTATTCTTGATATCTTCAAAAGTGCAATGATGAGTTGAATTTATAATACCTGAAAAGGGTGAGTAAAAATAGCACAAGTATCTTCCGAAGGACGATTAGTAGCAAAATAGTAAAATAGATCGTTGTAGTCAACAAGATCTGGATCCTGTCGGAGGAAATAAAAGAAAACAACAAAACAAATCACAATTATTAGAAAAGACAAAGAGATATAATATGTACAAGAATTTACAGCTTGATTAACGTCTATGCGTCAGAGACAAGCTTCCCATCCAATTTTCTTATAAATTGGCAAACAGGGTCTTTTTTAGTCAGATTCCCAAGACTTAATTGTTGTCTTTCTTTTTGAAATTGTGTATGTAATCTGCGAAAGGCTATGTGAACATATCCACTGGGATGCGTCTCAAGAGTCGAAGATATATCATCTAAAGACTCATTACTCAAGCCATCTCTAATGAATTTAATTTTGTCTTCGCGATTATTAGACACCATTCCTAAAGAACGACAACGAGTATTGCAATTCCAGCGTGCACATTTGTAACAAACACCCATTTTCTTAGCTCTACGTTTCTTTGCATAGGTGCTTTTTCCAAAACCAGGCATATGTGAAACAAAAGAGTCAGAAGACTCACCTGCCAATCGGACTCGTGCTTCAATTACCCAACGAATGTCATTGGGCACACCATGGATCGTCAGTAGTCTCATTCGTTCCAAGCGAGCTTTGTAAACTTTCATTAGAGATTTTTTAGGGAGAGAAGAAAATTGCTTGTGAAGATTTGCGAGAGCTTCTTCCATCTTGAAATGACTTAATCTGCAAAAACTAAACACACAAAATTAAATCACACCAAATTACAATATATACAAAAATTAAATGGGTTGCCTCCCTGCGAGCGCTAAGTTTAAAGTCGTCAGTTAGACGTGACTGTTCGAACGTTTATACTGGATCTGAAAGTGTGACACTTTCTTTTTTTCGCTCAAATGATTTTCCCCAGTAGTGCTTGACACGCTTGTTTTTAACCTTGAAAGTTTTGTTAGCGTCAGGATCATGTATCTCAACGGCTCTTTTTGTAAAACTTGGTGATCACAAATGGACCTGACCACCGTGATTTTGGCTTCCATGGGAAGAATTTCACCTTGATTTGTTTAACAGTACCTTCTGCCCTGCTTCCAGTTGTATGCGCACTAACCTTTCATCATGTCTTTTCTTGCCCTTTTCTTTGTACAATTTGGCATCCTCAAAAGGCTGATTGTGAAATTCCTCCAATTCGTTGAGCTGGTGGAACTTTTTCTCTTCTGTTGCTTGTAGTGCAAGAATTGTCTCTTTCAGTGCAAAAGATGCTTTATCTTTAGGCTCCACAGGCAATTGACATGTTTTTAGTTTGTCAGTAGAACTTTGCATTGCATTGGAGTTCTGAATGGTACTGTGTATCACATCGAGTTTGAAACATTCCTCCTTCTTTTCATCATCTGGGAAATTCATGGCCTTGAAAACATTGAATGTTACTTCTTGGTCCTGTACCCTCATGGTTAGTTCTCATTTTTGTACATCAATAATGGTTCGACCTGTAGCCAAGAATGGTCTCCCGAGGATGATTGGCACGTCTGCGTCTTCTTCCATATCAAGGACAATAAAATCTGCTGGGAAAATGAATTTGTCAACCTTGACCAGCACATCCTCAACTACGCCTCTTGGAAATACGAGCGTTCTATCAGCAAGTTGCAGTGAGACTGAAGTTGGCCTTGTTTCTCCAATCTGTAATTTCCTAAAAATAGAGAAAGGCATCAAGTTAATACTCACACCTAAATCACACAAAGCCTTACCAAAGTTATGTTCTCCCATGACGCAAGGAACAGTGAAACTGCCAGGATCTTTCAATTTTGGGGGAAGTTTCATCTGAATGATAGCGCTGCATTCTTCTGATAATGCTACTATCTCGTAATCTCCCAATCTCCGTTTTCGTGAAAGAATATCTTTCATGAATTTGGCATAGGTGGGCATTTTTTCCAATGCTTCTGCAAATGGAATGTTAATATGCAGCTTTTTGAAGATCTCCAGGAACCGAGAAAACTGCTTGTCCAATTTGTTCTTCTGAAGACGTTGAGGAAAAGTTGGAGGTGGAATGATCTGTTCTTTTTCCTTTGCTTCTTTTTCCTCAATCGGTTGTTCAGCTTCTTTTGGAACTTTTTCTTGGGACATCTTGATTCCAACATCTTTGTTGATTTCAGTACCGCTTTTCAAAGTAATGGCTTGACATTGCTCCTTCCCTCGGTTCCTTGGATTGGGTTCTGTGTTACTGGGAAGATTTCCTGGTTGTCTGTAACTATGAGCATTGGCCAGTTGTCCGATTTGATTCTCCAGTGCTTTGATGGAAGCTGAATGGCTTTGAATTAATGCTGCTTTGGATTGAAACATAGCATCATATCTTGCTGATTTAGAGTCCTGTTTTGCTTCCATCTTTTTCAAGTGGATCAACACTTATGTTATTCCTGATTCATTTGTCTGCTCCTGGCTTTTGTTCTGTTGCTGGAATTCAGGTGGTGGATAGTTCTGCTGTTGGCCTGAATTGTTGCTCCATGAAAAATTGGGATGATTCCTCCACCCTGGGTTGTAGGTGTTGGAATATGGATTGTTCCCCTGCCTGTTGAAATTGTTGACATAATTCACCGTCTCTTCAAGTTGGTTCGACTCTGGTGCTCCTCCATATGGTGAACTTGTGGATCCAGTGGTAAGAGTCTCCATAAATTTGCATATTTGATTTAGCTTGGCGTTGACTGCTGTATTGGCTCCACTTTCATAAATTCCTACAATTCTTTGGATCATGCTCCTTTCTGTTGGCCACAAGGAATTGTTGTTGGCCATTTCTTCAATTAGTTCCCAGGCTTGATCTTCTCATTTTGCCATTAAAGCTCCTCCAGCAGCAGCATCGATTGTGGTTCTCATTATTCCAGAAAGTCCATTATAGAATGTTTGGACTTGAAGCCATTTTGGAATCTCATGGTGTGGACATTTCCGGAGTAAATCTTTATACCTTTCCCAAGCTTCTTAGAGAGTTTCTGAGTCTTGTTGCACAAAGGATGTGATGTCATTCCTCAGCTTTCCGGTTCTGGCTGGTGGAAAGTACTTTGCAAGAAATTTGGTGGCTAAAGTGTTCCATGTTGTGATAGAACCTTCTGGTAATGAATGTAGCCAAGCTTTAGCTCTGTCCTTCAAGGAATATGGGAAAACACGCAGTCTCATTGCTTCTTTAGCTTCTCGGTAGTAATTGAAAGTGCCGCAAACTTCCAAGAAGTTGCTGATGTGAGCATTAGGATCTTCAGTTGCATTTCCTCCAAACTGAACTGACCGCTGAATCATCTGAATGCAAGTTTTGATGTCACCCGCATTTGCTGGTAAGGGAGGAAGTACAATACATGAAATGAGTCTGTCAACCACCGGAATGGTTCTGTCTCGAATGGGAATTGGTGGTGCAACATCCAAAGGTTCAGGTTCCATGTTGACTAAAGCTTCTTGGGCTTCTCGCCTTTCCCTTCTCAACTGTCTGATAGTTCTTTCAATTTCTGGGTCAAACGGTCGGAGTTCAAAGCTTCTAGTTCGTCTCATGAAGTTTCTGAAATCCTGAAACACAAGAAAACAAAAATAATAAGTAAAAAGAAATTAGATACAAGTAAAGGTATCTAACCTTAAAACTAATAGTGAAAGATAAATAAGTTCCCCGGCAACGGCGCCAAAAACTTGACCAGCGTAGACACACACGTATAACGTAAGCGTACGTATCGTTCAAGTAGTATAAATAGTATCGATCCCACAAGGACTTAATACCTAAACTATTAATTTTATGAGGTCAAATGATTACTAGTATCTAACAGGTTGTTTAATTGAATTGAAATGGAATGAAGACGATTCTAATTTTAAAGACAAGTAAATAAAATTGTTCGAAGGTAGATTTTAAGAAAATTCAATATTAAAAACTATCTAGGGTTGTGATTTATTCCAATATTAATTAAAGATGAAGTAATTATCTTATAGTAGGGTAATATATTGATTTATTAACCTGGAACACTAATTTATGTAAAAGCCTATTCCGATGATCAATTACAAATACCTAGTATAATCCAATTGAACCATATGTCTATGTCAACCAAATTACCTAGATTCATTAAGATTAAGTTCCAATTATGGCTACCCCCCCCGACAGGTATATTCCTATCATGTAAGGAAATCTATTAAAAGGGATATCTATCCTCAAGGAAGATCGTGGGCTATTGAGTCTAAGGTCTTAACTTAAAATCCCTATGTCTAGTTCATTTTAAGTTTACCTAATCAATTTAATTAATGGCCAGTTAATTAAAGAACATTAAGATTAAGACTCAATAAATAAATCTTTATATTACTCAAACTATAATCTAACCCTTATAAACCGGTGATATTGGTTTTCATCACAACCCTAGATAACTAACTTAGTTATGACACATAACTAGGGCTAATAAAAACTTAAGAGTAAAAACCATAAAGTAACAGTGCTGAAAAGTAATTGCAGTAAAGTAAAAGCTTAAAAGTAAAATAAAATGCTAAGGTAAAAGGAATTATTTCTACTACTACTTATTTAGATATCTCCTAGTAAAATAATATATAAACTTGTGATTATTACCAACCAGCCATAAAGGCGGAACCAAAATAACCAGCCATTGATGAGTGGTATTTATATCACTATTTCTCACTCATTTGACCTAATGTTTTGTATTGTTTCTCGAGATTTATGAACGTTTTGATGTGTTTTGTTGTTATTTTGCAGATAAATAAAGTTTGGATAGCACTGGAGGCAATTTGAGCAAAACCTGACAAAAATGCGTCGACAGGGATGTTTTAGTCTTTTCCGTGTCGCGACGCCAAGACCTTCAGCGTCGCGACGCCCAACATGTGCCGAATCTGCTAACGTGCGCCGGGTCAACGGATCAGAATTTGAGAAGTTTGACTTTGCTAACATGCGTCGTGCCACATGTCACCATCACATCCAATCTGCTACCGTGCGCCGTGCCATGTGTCATCATCATATGCTGCCGACAATCAGAATTGACATGTGTCGCCTCATCATCAGCCATGTTAGCAGTCAGAGAGTCAACTTCGCCATGTGTCACGCCACGTCATAAGGTCAACCAAGTCAACTTGCCACATCAGCATCGGCCAATCATAGCATGACACGTGTCGCAATCCTATTGTGCCGACAATTGCAATGCCGCGTCAGCGCCACGTCATCATGACGTCATCACAATAATTGAGTTTTAGCCGCCTTGCCACGTGTCGCGTCAACAGTCAGCCGCCTCGCCACGTGTCGCCTCCTCAGTGAGCCACACCAACTGTTCCAGCGTCGCGACGCTGGAGGCTTGGCGTCGCGACGCTGGAACCAAATTTTTCTATAAATTCAGCGCGAAATCTCATAATTCAGTGTGCCTTTCTCTCTCTCATCTATTTGATGAAGAGATAGTTTCTCTCTCTAAGTTTATTTTAATTTAATTTTTTTTTAGTTTTTAGTTTGTAATTAATTTTAATTACGTTTTGTAATAATAGTAATTTAATTTTTAATTTTTACTTTTTACAGTTTTTACTATTCATGAGGAAGTAATTTCCCAGCTAGGGTGAAAGGTAATTCTTTTACTGTTACTATTTAGATTAATCTCCCTTAAAAATAATATATTCACTATTTAAAATACTGACTTAAAAAGGATACCGCTATATTGGTCGGTTGGTAATTTAATTATTGTACCGCCTTAATGGCTGGTTGGACTTAATTTGACTTAATCAAGATACCGCCAGATTGGTCGGTTGGTAATATTATCACAAGTTTATATATTATTTTATGGGAGATATCTAAATAAGTAGTAGTAAAAGTAATTCCTTTTACCTTAGCATTTTATTGTAATTTACTTTTCAGCATTTTTACTTTATGTCTTTTACTTTTCAGTTGTTACTAGCCCTAGTTATGTGTTGTAATTAAATTAGTTATCTGAGGTTGTGATGAATTTCAATATCACCGGTTTATAAGGGTTAGATTATAGTTTGGGTAATTTAAAGATTTATTTATTGAGTTTTAATCTTAATGCTTTTTATTAATTGGCAATTAATAAAATTGATTAGGTAAACTTAAAATGAACTAGACATAGAGATTTTAAGTTTAAAACCTTAGACTCAATAGCCCACGATCTTCCTTGAGGATAGATAACCCTTTAATAGATTTTCTTACAAGATAGGAATATACCTGTCGGGCGGGGGTAGCCATAATTGGAACTTAAACTTAATGAATCCAGGTAATTTGGTTGACATAGGAATATGGTTCAATTGGGTTATACTGGGTATTTGAATTTGACCATCGGAAGAGGCTTTTACATAATTTCGTGTTCCAGGTTAATAAATCATTGTATTACCCAACTATAAAATAATCACTTCATCTTTAAAATGATATTGGAAGAAATCACAACCCTAGATCTTTGTGTCTTTTGTATTTTCTTTAGTATTTTCTTTTGTCTTTTTATTTATTTATTTATTTAGCAAAGCCACATTCAACCAAACAAACAAACAATCTCTCTCTTCTCCATTTAATTAGATATTTGTAAATAAATAGATTCAACAATTAATAACAACAGTAGGAATTAAGTCCTCGTGGGATCGATATTTTTATACTACTTGAACGATACGTGCGCTTGCGTTATACGTGTGTGTTTACGCCGGTCAGCCATAAAGGCGGAACCAAAATAACCAGCCATAAAGGCGGAACCAAAATAACCAGCCATAAAGGCGGAAAAGGAATTTTATTACCAACCGACCAATCTGGCGGTATCCTGATTAAGTCAAGTTTTAAATAGTAAATATATTATTTTTAAGGGAGATTAATCTAAATAGTAATAGTAAAAGAATTACCTTTCACCCTAGCATAGGGAAATTACCTCCTCATGATTGAATAGTAAAATCTATAAAAAGTAAAAGGTAAAAATAAATTACTATTACTATTCAAAAGTAAAATTACTATTATTACAGAACGTAATTAAAAATTACCAAACTAAATTAAAAGAAACTTAGAGAGAGAAGAACTCCCTATTTACATCAAAGAAATGGGAGGGAGAGGTACAAAAAATTCTGAAATCTCGAGCTCAATTTATAGGCGCGGATAAGGGTCCAGCGTCGCGACGCCAACTACAGTGACACGTGTCACGCGCTGATTCACCGACTCAGATTCTTATCCGATGACGTGGCACTGTTCATGACGTCATTGCTTACGTCACGCTGACTTGTGGAGGGCGATTGTCGGCAGCGTTAGATCGCGACACGTGGTACCGGCGTATTTTAGCATCTTCGTTGTGATGGCGACACGTGGCACGGCGCAAGATAGCATGATCGGCGCATGTTAGCAGCGGCGCATGTTAGCAAATTTCTCTGATTGGTCCATGTGTCCACGGCGCAAGTTAGCAAGTCCGGCGCATTCTGGGCGTCGCAACGCGCAAGTCTTCAGCGTCGCTACGCTGAAATTACGATTTTGCCCTTTTGTCCAATTTTGTCCATTTTGCCCCAAAATTGTCTCCAATGCTTCCTAAACTTTATTTATCTACAAAATAACACAAAACACATCAAAATATTCACAAAACTCAAGAAACTATACAAAATATTAGGATAAATGAGTGGGAAATAGCGATGGATTTACCACTCATCAGCTATCACCAAGGGCAAAATACCCGTGCACTCAATGTGTAGTCTTGCCGTTGAGTTTTGGCTTTGGTGTGTGCACCTTTGGAGGCCACAAACTTGGATGGCTCTTTGGAACGTGGAAAAGCTTGCTGAGTTCAAGAAAAGCTTGTAGATTTGAGGGAGGACTGGATGAGTCTTCTGTTAGGGATATGCCTTATACCAAACTTGTGGATGGGCTATATATACATGTATTTGTAATATTTTTATTAATTAATAAAATGGAAATCTTTATTATACGTGTCTTACATAACTTATATGAATCATCAACACAGTAATAAAGCCCTTGGAGTAATAAGACGATTGCTTACACGCCTTATGAAAATCATTACTCTTAAATGTTCATAGTCATAGTTTTGTGAATAATCTAGACGTTCACAAAGTGGAGAGACTAGCATGATGATATAATCCGCCCTTAAGTGGGGTAGCCGATCTCATAGGCTACTAGCGGAGATCCGTTCGCTTGGTGTATCACATGGATGCATGAGTTGCTCGTGTCTATCAAACTGACCACCGAAAGTTTTCATATGGAGTGTTTATCCTATGTGTCTGTGAGAACTTTCATGTATCGATTACATGACTAGTCTTTATACTTGAAGTCTTTACAATCTTATGTGTGGATCAAATAACTTTGACATTCTCATTCTTCGGTTCAAAAGATTCGGTCATAAGGGTATGATTGGGTCATTTGTTGAAACACATGAAGTTTGTAAAGATACAATAGATAATTGCCACTCTCTCGGATAATATTTTCTTATAAAAGTAGTATTCCAGTTCGCGGGTTGATATGTGTGATCAGTGCTTGAGATTGTGGCCGCAGCGGAAGAATCATATGAGATTCTTGGGTTAGCACGATTCATTACATTATCAACATCATACTTTTGACCATATGGGTAGACATTTTCCGTACCCTATGTCAAAAGTTATGGATACAGTGAGGCGATGGACAGTATCATATGTAAATCGCTTACAAAATGGGTATATATATCTTTCCTTCTCATTTGGGGGCCTTGGCATGTTGCTAGATGTCAACCTTGGTCATTGAAATCGAACGACCATCTAATCGTTAAATTATCATGATTCATTTCATCTCCAACTTGAGGGGTACCCAAAAGGTCACACACAACAAAGTCGAAATCAATGGTTAACAGTGCACAATACATATTTAACAGCATATATGATTGCTGTAGGAATTGTTTATAAATGGTTCAATGTGTTTAATTATTGAACATATCATTTATAAGGTTCCATAATGGCTTAGGGATTGGTGAATGACGATAGGGGCACTTTGGGAATTGGAATAAATAGAAGGAAAAAAATTACTATTCATATGAATAGTAATTTTTTTTTTATTTTGTTATTTGTTTTGAATTCCAATTCAGCCCAAACTCTTATTAGGGTTTTATAATCTCATTAAACCACTAAATTAAGATCCAATGGCTAAGATTAAATTTGCTTTTATCTCACATCAGATTGTTAATTAATTTTGTTGTCTTTGGAGCACTATATAAACCCCAAGAATTCTTCACAAATTCTTGCACCAAACCATTCAAATCTTGGGTTTATATAAGTGAGCAACTCTAAAGTTTTAAGAGTAAGCCACTTATTTTGAGGATCCCTAAGTCTAATTGACTAGAGGAACCTCGAGTTAAAAGTTTTAAGGTATTTTCCTAGGCTAGCACCAAGGGAAAAATACCATTGCACTCAAGGCGTAGTCGTGCCATTGAGTTTTGGCTTTAGTGTGTGCATCTTTGGAGGCCACACACCTAGGTGGATCTTTGGAACGTGGAAGAGCTTGCTGAGTTCGAGAAAAGCTTTTAGATTGGAGGGAGGACTGGAGGAGTCTACGGTTCAAGTAAGTCTTTTTCTTTCTTTATTTTAATTAGAGTTCTTATGATAGTTAGCATGTTTAGGATTATGTTCTTTTCATGTTTTTTGAGTTTTATACTTAGAATATATAGGAACATGCCTAGGCTTGTAGAATAATAAAAACAAATGGGTATTGGGCTAAGGGAAAGCGACATCATAATTTTAATTATTTAATTTTCCGCTGCGCACTCGCGGCCGCTTCCCAACATTGGTATCAACGCGCCATTTTTGTTTTGATTAGTTGTCACTCATTTGAACTCGAAATCGGGTGTTTAAAAGCTCGTTGGAAAGCTAACACCCTGAACGTAATTGTAGGTGCAAGTTTTTCATGATTTGGTTAAGATTTGAATTGTGAAATTGCATTTAAAGTTCACGCGTCTGCAGAAAAACCTGAATAGTAAATTTATTTGAATAAAATAAAATGCAATATCATAATTAAATATTAATCAAAGTTATTTAATGCCTAAAATAATTCCAACATATTAAAACTCATATGCTTGATGATTATATGTATGATTAGAATTGGCATGATTATTTTAGGGGGCAAGCATCTAGAGACTTTCTAAGAAATAGAGAGTGTATTGCTTATCCCTTAGCTAAGTAATTATTCTTGTTGGTTTATTCTAAGGTCCCAAGATCAAATCAAGACATGAAATAATGCGTGAATACATCAACGGAGGTAGCGGAATACTCACATTGATCGGTTATGTCGATTTGAAGGCGAATCAAGGCCAAAAACGTACTGCCTTGCTCACGCCACTGCAACCAGTCCATGCTCACTGTCTTGGCAGTTTCGGGTCTCAAAACGAAGCTCCAAACTCCGTCGGATGAGTCCCGTCTCATGGTCGAACCTCCCTACCACCTTCGCAAGACTTGTAAGTGTGCTAGCACTTGAATTTTCACCATGAAAACCCACTCTTGGCTTCCCTTATTCACGCCCAAACTGGTTCAAAACCAGTGAAGAATAGCCACACTTGGGCGTGAGAGAGATGAGAGAATTTGAGAGAAAAAATGTGTTGTGTAATTAATTTTTGTTACCAAAAATCAATTTATATTTATGCCATAATATTTATTAAATTAATAACAAACTTATGACACAAATCATGCAATGGCTTAGAGTGTCTAACACTCAAACTCCATGCAAAACCATTGAGTGTATTGTACACTATCACCATGCAATGCATTAACAATTAAATAATGCATAAAATGACATGTGTCATGTGGGCCCCACACGTTTCCAAATGAAAGTGGGCCCACGTGCACTCACGCGTTCGGGTTCGATATTTCCGAAATACCGAGCTTACGTCGCGACGTTAATTAAATCGAATAATTGCGGCTAGCGAAATTATTATTTACGTCGCTAATGAATTAATTCTAAATTAACTCGTTTGCCCGAATTAAAATCTAATTTTAATTCCGCGTCGAAATCTAATTTCGTTTAATATATCGAATATATTAATTTACCGATTAATTCCAAATTAATCGTTATCTCTCTCTAGACGATATTTTATCCTAGATAAAATATCTCCGTAATTAATCCTAGATTAATTTTCTCTCTCTTCTGTATAATCCCAGATTATTCAAGAGTGCAAGTTGTGCATCATCGGTGGATTATCGGGAAGCGACCCATGAGATCTCCGGATAAGTTGGCAGTAAATACGGTCGTCGGAGTATCCGAATCACGTACGTACCAAGTACTACGTTCTACCGATTTACAAGACAAGGTCGACTCCTAGCAAAGCACCAAGTCTACCCAATTCTCCGGACATATCCATTTAAGAATATTAAGATCTGTATCAAGCGTAGTATACTAATGTATTGTGCATATCGGTCCAGTATCGGATAGTCACGTGCTAGGGCTGGGGCTGGATAAGTGTCTGCCCCGTCCGAAACACATATCGGATGTCTGGTAACTAGTCTCTATAATCGGATATTCATGACCTGGTCATAATATCATGATTGGATGCGCATCACTGAAGAGCACTAATACCGTATCCTGCGTGACATCATCTCCATTATGACTGGAGTGACACTTCCGTCTTGACATCACATCCAATACACTACGATTCCTGATAAACCCAGAAGAGGTGAACACAGAACCAGTTAAGATCCCCCACCACCAAAACCAAAGTTTACAGATTGTCGTAAGTATTAGCGATGTAAGTCTCAGGTTAAGACTATACACACCTACCTTGATTTCGGCCTCCCATAGACACCTAGTCATAATACCAATGGGATTCCGAAGGGTCTATCCAGAGCGAAGCTGTTTCCCGTACCATCGGTGAAACACGACCTCCTATCGTACTTGCACAAGTATCCAATACTTATATATATGAGAACTATGCCGTTGTGCCCTCACAACGCGCACAAGTGCAATACTAGCCTATTCCGCATTATCGATGTCCAGTCTCGATAATACTACGGCTAGGGATATTTAATGATTAATCCTTCGTGGACTGATACTGTCTCATATCATCTCAATCCAGGAACTAATCATAGGGACCTCTCTTCATTTATATATCTATGGTGATCTAATCACAAATGACGAGAGTGAAATTTCCTTGTTACATAGTTAATTTGCTACAGCAACACAATGATCTGTGCTAATAGTGACGCTATGGGTCATATTATCCAACAATCTCCGACTTGGCACGTAGCGAGTCACTCAAGTGTCCTACACTCGAACTATGTAAGGTTCGCTCAAATTGCTGAGGAAAGGTTTTCGTCAGCGGATTTGATTGATCATCGTCTGATGCGATTTACACGATCATCACATCGCCACGATGTATGATCCGAACGAATCAGATGATATAGAAGTATATATCTGGATCGTCGATGAGACCTTTAATTCCTTAGCATGTGCTGACGCCTAGCTCAGCTGCTAACAGAACTATATCTAATCTAATTAGATTTATTTCAATCCAAAAGACTTCTATTGCTGCCTCAGCTGCAGCAATAATCCGCATTTGTTGTTTATTCGGCAACAGTTATCTTGCTTGGAAGATTTCCAGCTCACTGTCCCGTTATTCAAACTTTATAGTACCGCAGTATTTAACCGTTTGGAAACTTGCAGCAGTGATCCCAGTCACTTCAAGTTCTCATTCTCCAAAGTTTAAGATAGCATCTTTAGTTCTCTGAGATACTAACAGATGTTCTGAACTTCAATCCAGTGACTGTCACTTGGATTGACCTGATTGTGACTCCATATGCTTGAAGCGTATGAGACACCAATACAAGTACATTTTAAATGTACAATTTCCCAGAGAGTGTTAACAACTCCAAATCTATCCCAGTAGATCTTTATTCCTCTAATAAAGGTTGTTATCTCCCATAATTCTACGGAGAATTTCTATTGAAAGCCAAGCTTTCAACAATAGCTATATGGGAATATCACTGTCAGTGCGCTCTCCCACTAACCTCCTTATATACACAAGAATTATTTCGTTTTAAGTTAAATCATAAACCATTATGATTATTTCAAAACGTCAGTTCCAAGAACCTTATGCTTGCATTGATCCAAACATGGATCGAATAACCCGCAAACCTTGTTTGTCGTTTATACAAAATCGTCAGGATGTTGTAAACATCCTCCAAAAGGTTTCCTTTTCAGGAAAGCGATTTTGATTTGTAACTGACATATTTCATAAATGAAATATACAGTTATTTTCAAGCATCTTCAAAATGGATTTACCATGGCAACAGGTAAAAGGTTGAACCGTTATTAACTTAATGTTGATAACGATATCTTTCCGTCAAAAGCTCAGCTTTGTACGTTGGTATGTTGCCTTCCATGTATGTCTTCCTTGAAGACATATAATGTACCATAGGCATAATGCCTTGTGGTACAACAACTAGTATCCAAACATAGTTGTTATACATGGAATCCATTTTGGACTCATGGCACTTTGCCATAACAGGGAGTCGATACCTCGTATCACTTCCTCATAACGTAGTCGGATGGTACACCTCCATAAGATTGACATCTTTATGAGGTTAGATCAGAAACCCATACCCTAGGTTGTTTTCTGACTCTATCCGATCTACGAAGTTCTTGTGTATTTGAAGATTAATGGTATAGATTCATCATAGATGAACTATTTGTGTTCCATTAAGGACTTCGTGCCTTGAACAGTATTACTCCGATTTTCATCGAGTATCACTATCCTCCCACTCACCACTGCATATCGATATTTCTCTCAGGAAAACCGCATGGTGAGCAACAATCACATTGTTCTCATGTGGGATTTATAACTATTTTACTTAAGGTTTCCCTTAGGATGACCTATATTGGCACTTATCCAATTTGGGTCCTTAGTTTGGTATCATCCAAACGCTATGCCTGGCATACCCAAATTATCAGGAATGAGAAACCTCGTTTCTTCCCTGTTCATATCCTATATGATATCTGTCAAACAGATTTATATGGAACCTTATTCTAAATAAGTTTTGCACTGTAAATACATATCCTGTAGAAGGAAATAGTAGCTCAGAGCGACTCGTGATAAACCTTATCATGTCCTCATCTGAAAGAATACCGTACTCTTTCATGTACGTATGAAACTTGCTGCTTAAGTATTTTCCATTACGGTTTTACCGTGGCGGCATAATACTATAGCCGATCTGTTTTTCTACTTCGTGTCGAAACTATAAAAGTTTCCGATCTGTGTTCTTCAAAAGAAACACATAACCATAACGTGATGTCACATCCGTTAAGGTCACGAAATATTCATGTTCATATCTAGCCCAGCTAGATATGGGCCCACTTACTTCACCATGAATAGGGCTAACAGATCGGTGGCACTTTTACTATTACCAAGTAAATAGTATTTTAGGTAGTTTACCTAATAAACTAGATTCGTAGACCTTACTTTAATACTTTTAAATCTAAAGATAGATTTATTATAAGTATATTAATTAAGCACTAAAGTCATCATCACATAAATCTTCCAAAGACTTTATGCTCTACTATTTGCTTAATTATGGGCTTAGTCATAATAAGTTATTTTATCAAATAAATTAACCTATTATTAATTCCCAATTGAAAATTAAATCATTTAAAACATTTAATCCAAGGATTATATATTTTAAATATTCAACCTTTTCAATTCTTTACTTGATTTTAATAGTCCAACTATTTAATCAAATTATTAAGGTACTATTTATTATAATGATTACAATAATCCAATTATTTAATCAACTATAATTTTAATATTGATTACTATAATCCCATTATAAAATCAACTATCATTTAATTCAATTATATTGATTACTATAATCCAATTACAAAATCAACTATATATTGAATGAGTTTGTATATAGTCCAACTATATATATTTTTAAAACAACATAAAATATTAGTCCGACTAATACTTTTGATTAATATGACGAGTAAAATAAAATGAGCGTGTTTAGCGAGTATTCGAACGAATGTTGCAAATTCAATACTTGCCTCCCACTATTTTTCGTCGAGCCTCTAACCCTCTGTGGAGTACTCGGGAAACCATGTTTCCTAGTGGGCTAGGATCCTATTAAATAACACACAACCTTGACTTTGGCCAATAAAAGCTGTATGCTATTAACTAGGTAGATCTCACAGATCAATTGGAGCCAATCCAATTCCTAGATCCGGTTAGGTGGACATCCAAGTCCGAAACATATGTATAATGTCAATGTATCCGTTACATTTTCCTAACCCTATCCTCCGAATCATCTAGGCCTTGGCTTTGGCAAAAAACAAACCTAATGATTCCAGTTAAGCGGGACCCATTGACGAGGAAAGTTTCGTAATCAATGTCATTGGACAAAAAGTGATCTTGACTTTGGCCAATAAAAATCACGATTTGGACAAGACACCGATATGCAACAAAACTCTCATGATTCAAGTACATCCTCGATTGACAAAGGTCTTGACTTTGGTCAATAAAAACCAATGCCAACTTCGGATCTTGAACAAGAATCATTCAATGGAAGGATATTTGCTTAATATAAAACGAGGGTTTTTCGCGTGCAAATTGGCTACCAATTTAATTATCTTTGTTAGGTCTCATCATCATACACCCTTAAACATGCATTCTAAATACATAATAAAGCGAGTATGAAATAAAATAATAATGATATGCGGATGGATACTTAACACATTTATCCTAGATCAAATCTCTCCCTTTCTCACTCAAGCTAGCACTTGTACTACTTCTACCCGTTACTCTACACTTCTAAAGAAACCTCATATATATAAAGGGGAATAGGTGAGAAGAGAATACAAAGAGAAAGAAGGTGATAAGGCTGGACACGCAGGTCCAATTTAATAAATCGAATTTATTACAACAATTTCAAAAATTGCCCACCCATCTAATATCCATCCGATATACATTATTCATTCAACACAACCACGTATTCACACACATAAGCATGCTATCAATCAATCTAATCAAATTAATTAATCTGATAATTAAGTGATCATCCAATGTTCAAACAACGATTTGATTTTGTTCGAGTCAAACTCGTTTTTGCGAATAAGTACTCAAAGTACGAATTCATGAATTAAATTAAACTACATCATTAAATCTAATTTAACATGTATTTAATACTAATTCACTATTCAATTCCAAATTAAATATTGCACTTTATATTAATAAACCTTTTACGATTTAAATTCCAAATTCAATCGCATCGGGACTCAAAGTCCGATTAACGTCCAACGTCAATTCAATTGAAGTCCAATGGGCTTTAACTAATTTCTTTAGGCATGGGCTTCGGCAACCAAAGCCCAATAGTGGAATCACCCAAAATGCCTTAGAAATCAATTTCGGCCCATTAGGCCCAATTAAACATTAAAGGTTCATTAGTCGCATTTGGGCTTTATGGTTAAGGTTTTGGGCCCAATTGGATCCAATCCATTTGGCCTAAACCAAACTTGATAAATCAAGCCCAATAGGCTCAATTACAACAATTCAAGCCCAAATCCAATTTAAGCCTAAATAATTAAATTTCATGAATCCAATTCCGCAATTTAATTACCTAAAGTGCATTACATGATTAATCAACTAAATCAACATTTCCGAAACACTAAATTAGTCCAATTAATCATACTCAATTCATTATTACATGTCAAACACACATAATGAAAAATCAAACCCATATTACATGCTTCTAAGTCTCGGCCAAGGAAGGTTATTTTGTCCGATTTGAATTCAATCCGATTAATTACAGAATCAACAACGTATTAACTTCCCGAATGATTTCATACACATCCATGTAGGGGTTGGTGCTCAGAGCGCCAATTCCCGGTTGTATTTTGTTAAATACTTCTGTAAAACATTATTATTAGTAATAATATATGCAGTTTCTATAATATAATCTTATCTTTTATATGGTAAAGACGTAATGACCAGAGAATGATTAGTCATGATACAGTTGCAAAAGCGTCGCAACGGACATTGAGTCGTATCATGACGTTGTCATTCTTAGACAGTTCCTGGTCGAGGTTTACACTACTTGGTCAGTATAGTAACCCGTTGAGACCGGTACATGTCGTATACTGGAATATATGATTCCAATGGTTTCTCAATGAACCATTTGTCTTGGAGACTAGTATAGACGTGTAGGTTTGTTTATACGGATAAACACTGAACGACTCACAGACCGAGATTCTTAATGGATGGTACACCAGCGTCAATAGAATCTTCTTGGGTTGAGTAGCACTTGTGATTTTTAGACTAGAGATGCCATTGTGGGCACATGAGACATCTTCTACACTTAGATGGCAGTCACGTCACCGATCTATTAGATCAGACCTCCGCCTGTTCGTTGGTGTAGATAGATCCTCAGGGTGTCCTATGTGTATCAAGATAGGATCCGTCAGTTCTGTGTACCAGAGCATAGGTAGTCCATATGATTAGCAATCAGATAAAACCATGGCCCGTGGTAAGTTTAGAAGCTAGTTCTAAACATTCTTTTTGAGATTGCTAATAGAATAGTCGACTGGATAATCCCCATAGAGATTTGACGTTTACATCTGTATCTCTGGGATTTATCCAGATACCTGTGACGGAGGAATTATACATTTGTGATGACCTCGACCTGTATGGTTTAGCGAGATTATCCGTGATCGTCATAATCTACGGGTGGATAGATTATGGACAGAAATTTGATTTCGTGACGGATATACCTGAACCTAGAGAGTCTCAATAATGAAACATACTCGTTGAGCACTAGAGCAACATAAATAAATAATATTGATTATTTATAAAGTCGTTTAATGGTTAAACGCAAGATACATGCTAAAGACACTAGATAGTCATTTACTTAATTATTGTGTATTTACATTTAATACTTGATTAATTTAAATACACATTAATTAATAGTCAAAATGAGTTATTTGACTTATTTCCTAATGAATATATGTTTTTAATATTTAATGTAAATATTATACATATATTTAATATATTGTATTTGATTAATTAATTATTATTAATTGTTAATGATTAAATTAATTAAAATATAAATATCTTATTTTAGGATAATTAAAGTAAATGACATTAGTTGCAATTGTTGACCAAAATAAATATCTAATAAAGGTTATAAAAGATATTTATGCAAGTTGATTTAATAATAATGCAATGAAATTGAAATTACAATTTCTTGAATTGGCCATGAATTTCGGCCAAGGTGTATTGTTACACATATAAATTGTTTTTTTTCATTTTTCATTTCACTAACCTAATACACTTTATCACAAAAAAATTCCATTGAAGAAGGCAAAGAAGAAAGTGAAGGAAGAAAAGAAAAACAAAGAAAAAGCTTGGATTTTGTAAGTTTCTTAAACTTACTATTAGAGAGGAATTTGTTCCTTATGATCTAGGCTACCTCTCATGAGTTTCTTAAGTTATTCTTTCTTTATTTCTTGTGGTTTTTGATGATGGAAATTTGTTGAAAAGTGTTGAGCATGTATGATGAACAAAGAATGTAACTAGTGTAGTTATATGTATTCTTTTAAGGTTTATGAAACCAAGTTGCTATTCTAGAGTGTGTTGACCCACTCTTAAATGAACTAGATTTGATCTTGAGTTGTTTCATTGTGTTGAGACTTGAATTGGATGAAAGATTGATGATTGAAACATTTGATTTAATGTAATTAGCCTAATTTGTCCAATTTATGGAAATTGAAAAATTAGGGTTTCTAACTAATTCCAAATTTGGGGGTTTTCATATATGTTGAGCATTTGGGTGTGTATATGATGCATGCAAAGTTTCATGTTGATTGGATTTCATTAAGATGAGTTTTGAAGCATGAAATGACCAAATGGTCAATGTTGCCCCAAATGGAGGCTCTCGGCCAAGATATGGATTATGGGGATTTTGTGGTTTTTGGTGTTTTGATGTTTTGAACATGCTAAGTTCATCTTAGAAATGATTTAGAATCATTCAAAATTGATTGGATCAATTTCGGACTAAAATGGACAAAATACCATATAAGGGTAATTTGGTAATTTCACTTGAATTTGATTCATTTGAAATTTTATTTCATTATTTGATTATTGGGTTATTAAATAAATATGTTTATTAATTTATCCGAGAAAAAGTTTTGAAATCTGAAAATCGGATTTTCACACGCTTCCGCTGCGTTACCGGATTCACCCCCTAATAACCCCTCAAAATGGTATCAGAGCGAGTCTGATTCTAGGCCACTTAAAATGCTTAGCCTACATTGAATCAATGTTTAATCATGTTTTCTTGATTTATGCATGCTTATTAGGAACTAATTTGATTAGATTTAGGGTGTATGACACTTAGCGGAAAATCCCTAATAATAAGGTTTAAATGTAATTTGTATTTGATGCATGTTATATGGTCCGTCTTGTCAATACGGTTTATGAATACTTCTTTGTGTGACTACATCCGAGACCGTGCCTCTGCTGTGAGGGTGTAGCCGATAAAGATTTATTTATACCGGATGTATATCAGATACTAGATAAATTCAAGCGAAAGCGGAATTCTGAACGTGCCCTAGCTGTCAGGATTACGTAAGTAACTTGAGTTTATCATTGGCGAGTTTAACCTTGGTACGTCTCCTTGTGGGCCTGCCTTCGCAGCGACAACGAGAAACGGCCAGGACCGGGTATTTAGGAGTCATTAGTGAATGATTGACAAATGAGTTGTCTACCTGATGAATATACGTAGGCGAGACCGTGCCTCTGCTGTGAGCCGAAATATATTCACGGGATCCACTTTTCACTATTTATATTTAATTTAATTATTAAATTTGTATTCTGTTTGGGATTACAGTATTGCATGATTTAGTGGGAGGGGCATATTAGATTAAAAATCCATGATCTAGTTTATGCTTTTGATATTATATGAAACTGCTTTATTTCTGCTAACCGTTTTTCGTGATCTATATGATAGATTTGCGATGGCGGGTCAATCCACAAACCAGTTTGCGCGTATGTTAGATGCGAACAAAACTGAAAGGCGCTGAGAACTTTGCAGACTGGGAATTGGATTTGAGGATTGTCCTCGATTCCGAAAAGTTGGGTTATGTTCTTGAGGGTCCTTTACCCCTTGCAGTGGGTGGATGCTTCGGAGGAGGAACGCCAAGTTTTTGAAGCTTGGAAGAATGATGATTTAAGGGTTAAATCATACTTCTTAGTTCGCTCTCTCCGAAACTCAAGCAACAATACTATGGAACATCAGATTCCTATAGTATGATAACGCGATTAAGACAATCGTTCGAGAACCAGGAACAGGTTATTGTTCACAAGGTCGCCATGGAACTGTTCCATGCGCGTCTGGATGAGGGGCAAAGTGTTAGCCCACATGTTCTTCAAATGATCGATTTGATCGATCAATTGAGGCAACATAATCTCATCCTGAATGACATTCTCGGTAGGAGTGTCATTCTTGGTTCTCTGCCAGCTTCATTCCGCCAGTTTGTGATGTACTTCAACATGCACGGGACAGTCTGCACCTACCAGGAGCTACATAGGATGTTGCTCACGGCAGAAGAGGATCTGAAGAAGGGAGTACCGACTCGCCCCCTAGATCTACTTCTCTTTCGGCTTCTTCCCAAGGATGGTCCAAGGGAAAGAAGAAGAAAGGGAAGAAGAAGAAGCCTTTCGGTCCTCCACAGCAGGCGAAGATTGCAAAGCCCAAAAGGGCTTCTAAAGACAAATGCCACCACTGCGGCAAAGTTGGGCACTGGAAAAGGAACTGTCCTGATTACATTGCCCAAGTGAGGAGAGACAGAGCTTCTACATCAGGTACTTTTATTTTTCCAGTTATTGATTTATCTTTGGCTTGTGAAGCCGTTACATCCAGCTGGATTTTAGATTCTGCTTGTCCCATTCACATTTGCAATTCGTTGCAGGTGCTGAAGGAAAGTAGGAGGCTGATGCCAGGGGAGATGCAGTTGCGGTTCGGGAGTGGAGACTCTTTGGATGCAGTTGCAGTGGGAGTATGCGAGATCTCATTGCCGAATGGGACACTTTTGCTTAATGACTGTCATTTTGTACCAGGATGTGTCGCTAATATTATATCTCTTTTTGTACTTGATACAGAAGGCTTTTGTATGAATATTAAGAATAGTTCTTTGTATTTATATGATAGAAATAATATTCAGATCCTTAGTTGTCCAAATCAGCATGGTCATTATACATTGCAAACTTCTAAAGATATATTAAATACTGGAGTTAATAAACGTAGATTACATGAATTAATAATACTGAACTTTGGCATATGAGACTTAGTCACATTGGCGTTAAACGCCTTACCCAGTTGGTTAGGAATGGTTTGATACCAGATCTCACCATTGAATCCTATCCAACTTGTGAATCCTGTATTCAGGGTAAAATGACCAAGGCCCCATTTTCTGGTGTTGGACACCGTGCCGTAACTTACTGGAACTCGTACATTCTGATGTATGTGGTCCACTAAGTCAAACTGCTCACAGTGGTTATTCGTACTTCGTTACCTTTACCGATGATTTTCACGGTACGGTTATGTCTATTTGATGCGACATAAATCGGAAACCTTTGAAAAGTTCAAAGAGTTCCGAAATGAAGTAGAAAAACAGACTGGTAAATATATTAAATGCCTTCGATCAGATCGAGGCGGCGAATATATGAGTGGTGAGTTCATGGATTATATGAAGGAGAATGGGATTCTCGCTCATATACTCCTCCAGGTACACCACAGCACAATGGTGTATCTGAAAGGAGAAATCGGACTTTGTTGGATATGGTCCGATCGATGTTGAGTTTCACAGATTTGCCCTATTACTTATGGGGTTACTGTCTCTTAACAGCCGCACATCTTTTGAATAAGATTCCTTCAAAGGCTGTTCCTACGACACCGTATGAGATATGGTTGGTAGGAGACCGAATCTAATTATATTAGGTTTGGGGTTGTCCTGCCTATGTCAGGGTGACTCAGCAAAGTAAGCTTTCGCCTCGAGGGCAAAAGTTTAGGTTTGTTGGATATCCCTCAAATACGAGGGGATATCTGTTCTATGATACCGAGCATCGAAATGTCTTCGTAGCTCGCTTCGCAAAATTTCTAGAAGTTAGAATTTTTGTCAGAAGGTAATGATCATAGAAGGGTTGAACTTGATGAAGTCCAACCTGAAAACAACGAACCAACGGAGGAACCTGAAGTTCAAGTAGATGAAGGACCTTCAACACACACACTCCGTAGGTCGGAAAGGGTATCTAGACCTCCTGAACGCTTGTATTTGATACAAGAAAAGAGTCTGGATGTTTCTCTTAGTTGAAGAGACCGATCCTTTCACCTATAGAGAATCGATGTTGGACATCGATGTTGGTTTCTATATATAGGTCCCAAACAAAGATTAAGCATATGAAATACTATAAAGAATATATATTTAAACATGAAGTATGGCGGAATCATACTTACAATGCCTGTGATGAAGTAGATGAACAAAACCTTTGAATCTCCAAGCTCCAAGTGGTTGGTTGGTTTCGGCCAAGAAGAAGAGAAGAAGACTTGAAGCTCCAAGCTTTTGTATTCCAAGCTCTTTGATGGTTTCCCTATCACCTCCTTTGATC
>SKCR01041557.1:0-59374 GCA_019454045.1 Zanthoxylum bungeanum
AGTATTCATTATGCCATCATCATATGATGCATCAGATTGACTAGACATTCTAATCAATTTCTCTTTCGACAAAGGAATCATCATTTACGAAAGATTAATACTATATACTAGAGACACATTAACTGTCAAACAGTTATACTAACTGTCATAAATATAGTCTTACTGTGTCCTTTATTAGATTATATCTAATACGCGACTAATGGAGATCGAAATCAAATATCGCTCTCACTATAAGTTATATGATAATTTTCTTCGATAATAAAACAACAGACCATTAAGTATCAAATATTTTGTAAATGATTCTGACACCTATTGAACTTATATGGAAGAAGTCTAAGAGTCTTTTCATCTTATTAATTATGTAGTTCCATTTTAGTTTATCACTCTCACATTTGACTTCAATAAGTCAAGTCTTTTCTACAATGGTGAACATCTGATGTTACACACCAAGTAATAAAATAATTTTATTGCTCGGGATCGTAGAAAATATATTCTATCAAATATAATACAATATTCTATTAAATAGAATAAATGATAAACCTTACTTGTACATCCGAGACGCAAGTACTTTCAATTATATAACAATTATACAAAAGAAAGTTTCAAATCTCAAACTTTTCAAGATTCGAATTTTCTACTATACATATCATATATGTAACTGTAGGAACGAATGGAACCTTAATTAAAGAGATGAATTAGTGTTACTGGAGCATAACCCAAAGAGTATTGAAAATTAATTCGGTAACACTCAATATCAACAAATCAAATCATATAAGATTCAATTACTCCCACTGACCAATTCCATCAAGATGGAATCGTGGAAGTTTAATATTGAGTAAGAATCACATTTATTAAATAACTTTAGAACTAATTGCCTTAAATTCATATGTTTGATCATATCAAACATCTTTGAACAATTCAAAGATTCACGATGAATTTCAAAGATATAGTTTTCAAAACTTCAAATAGAATAACTTTGAACCAGTCAAAATATTTGACCGGTGCGTAATCACACGCGTATAACGCAAGCGCACGTATCGTTCAAGTAGTATAAAAAGTATCGTCCCCACGAGGACTTAATACATAATCTATTAATTTTATGAGGTCAAATGATTACTAGTATCTAACAGGTTGTTTGATTGATTTGAAATAGTGATGATTCTAAATTTAAAAACAAGTAAATAAAATTGCACGAAAATAGGTTTAAGAAAATTCAATATTAGGAAACTATATAGGGTTGTGAATCTTTCTAATATCTTTTAAAAGATGAAGTGGTTATTTCATGTTTGTGCAATATATTGGTTTACTAACCTGGAACACTAAATTATGCGAAAGCCTCTGTCGATGGTCAGACGCAAATATCCAGTTTAACCCAATTGAACCATATGTCTATGTCAACCAAATTATCTGGATTCATTAAGTTTAAGTTCCAATTATGGCTACCCCCGCCCGACAGGTATATGTCTATCCTGTAAGGAAATCTATTAAAGGGTTATCTATCCTCAAGGAAGATCGTGGGCTATTAAATCTTTCAACCAAATTATCTGGATTCATTAAGTTTAAGTTCCAATTATGGCTACCCCCGCCCGACATGTATATGTCTATCCTGTAAGGAAATCTATTAAAGGGTTATCTATCCTCAAGGAAGATCGTGGGCTATTAAATCTAAGGCTGAAACCTAAAATTCCTTTGTCAAGTTTATTTTAGATTTACCATATCAATCTTATTAGTGGCCAATTAACAAGACGTATTAAGCTTAAGACTTAATAAGTAAACCTTTAAATTACCCAAACTATAAAATAACCCCTTATAAATCGGTGATATTAGAATTTATCACAACCCCAGATAATTGGCTTAGTTACGACACATAACTAGGGCTAGTAAAAACTTAAATAAAATAAAAGACATAAAGTAAATGCTGAAAAGTAAATTGCTGAAAAGTAAATAACGGAAAGTAAATGCTGAAATTAAATACTGAAAAGTAAATGCTGAAAGTAAATTACTGAAAAGTAAATGCTGAAAGCAAATTGCTGAAAGTAAATTGCTGAAAAGTAATGCTGAAAGTAAATTGCTGAAAAGTAAATGCTGAAAGTAAATTGCTAAAAAGTAAATAAAGTAAAAGTACAATAAAAGAAAATGCTGAGGTAAAAGGATCCACTTTTATTACTTCTATTTTAGATATCTCCCTTAATATAATATATTAACTTTGCATGATAATTACCAACCAGCCATATAGGCGGTATCCAGATTAAGTCAAATTAATAATTATTACCAACTGACCAATCAGGCGGTATCCAGTTTAGTCAGGTTAAAACCAATTTAAATAATTACCAACCGACCAATATGGCGGTATCCTCGTTAAGTCAGGTTTTAACTAGTTTATATATTATAATTAAGGGATATTAATCTAAATATTAGTAATAAAAGTTTTACCTTTTACCCCAGCAAAAGGGGAGTTACCTCCTCATTACTGAAAAGTAAAAACTGAAAATTAAAGAAAGAAAAGTACTGTGCGTAAAAGTAAATTGCGGAAAGTAAAAACTGAAAAGTAAAGAAAAGAAAGTGTGAAAGCGGAAATTAATTACTGAAAGCTGTAAATAAACAAACAAGATACAATCTTCTTAGTATTCTTAAGGAATTCCTTAGAAGAAAGTATGAATTTACAAATGAAATGGCTTGGTATTTACAGGCAAAATTTTGCCTCCATCAAATCATCCACCAAATCCATTATTAATTACTCCACTAATTGCTCCACAAAATCCATTATTAATTGCTCCACTAATTTCTTATCATGTTTGGTGGTGATTTGATAATTTTTATTATTTATTTATTAATTTATTTTTTGCTTTGAAAATGATTGAAAATGACTTTAATAATTACACACAACACACTTCTGGATGGTTCATCAATTTCGGGCATGAAATCTTTAGAATTCGAAATTCTTTTATCTTTCAAAGTTGTAGATCTTGGAGTCTTATTTAATCTGGAACTTGAATCAGCTCAAGCCGATATCGGAATAAAAAGTTATGCCCAAAATAAGACAGATGCGCAAAATTGGAATTTCCAAAACTGCACTTCGTTAAAACGCCCTTTCAAGTTTCCAATCTCCAAAATTAATATATCAAGTCCAATTTTTGCCCTTATTTGACCTACATTTCGTCCTAAATGATTTCATTGTGTCCCAATATTATTTTATCTGTAAAATAAACTAAAACACATCAAAACGTTTATCAAACCCGAGAAACTAAACAAAATATTAAGTAAAAGGGGTGGTAAATATTTATATATTTTCCACTCATCAATATTCTATCCATGTTTTATCATAAATATATTGAAAGTTCTCGAACCATTCAAGACGTTCAATATATATACTTTTAGAAATATGTAACTAAGTCATGACGATTCATTAACTAAGTTACGAAGTAAAGAAAACTATCTAAGGTAATTTCTAATTCATTAAACTACATACATCCAATGTATTAGTCTAATAAATCTTGTAGTCCAATGACGATCATTAGTTAAATGAGATTTAATCACATCCTGATACAATATTCATTAAATGGATAAGGATATATGGGGTGTGATCTCGTATCAGACCATCATTTACCATTAGGAACAAGCATATAATGCTTATGTGATAAAAACTCATAAAGCACGATTCTAACTTATTTAGTTAACCGAATATTTTCATAATGTTTATCTTTATATCAATGACACTACTAGTCGTATTAAAATATGTAACAACTGTTTATATAGAACAAGTAATTATCCAATAGTCACAAGTTCTGATATCAAATATCAAAACAGTTATTAAACATTATTTTAAATAACTAGACGAGAGATCTAGTATCCAATACCTATAGTTGTCATATTGTGAGAATAAATATTCTCTATACACAGCTATACACATCTCCTTTCTTAAGCTTTATAATTTGCGTTCAATTATTCACAACAATTGCAAATGATTGATTAGCAAACTGTGTCAGACACGTGACTTCTAAAAGTCACTAAAGCCAATAAACGTCATTATAAGATAAACAAATACTAATGGGGTTTTCCTAATGCCAGTCAAGAATCTCGAGACATGAACTAATTCAAGTCAATTCTTACTACAAAAGAAAATGTTCTTACTAGATAACTATATCCAAAACAAATATATATTTCGATTACTAATCGTGACTTAGTAACTAAGTCACTAACCATCTTGATTTTCAAGAAAATCGGAACAACAGTTCCTGATGGTTTGAACTAATCTAACAATATCTAAGTCTACTATCATTCTAAAACTTATTCTAGAAATATGCAACCATAAGTAAAGTCAGAAAACATATTCAAGTAATATGTTATGCAGTGGATTAGAAGTATAATTCTATAAACAATATAGAATAAAGGAAAACAAAAGCAGCAAATTCCATAAAATTACACACTGCTTTAGTTATGGATTTTTAACCCAGCAGTGTCTCCCACTACTTTACGTAATACCGTAATCCCCAACAGAGAACATGAATTCAATAATTAAATCGAATTTCATAGTGAGAGTAGGATCCCATGAATATATTTCGACTCACAACTTTGGCACGATCTCACCTACGTATATTCATTAGGTAGACAACTCATTGTCAATCACTCATCAGTGACTCCTGATTTTGGTCCTGACCGTTTCTTGTTATGAAAACTTTGGCACGTTCACAAGGAGGTGTATCAAGGCTTCACTTACCAATGATAAACTCAAGTTACCGATGTAGTCCTGACAGTTTTGGCACATTCAGGATTTCCACTTTCACTTGGAGTTGTCTAATATCAATATACAACCGGCATGGATAAAATTCTATCTACTACACCCTCACTGCTTTGGCACGGTCTCAGATGCAGCCATAGAAAGTTACCCATAAACCGCATTGACAAGACGGACCAAGAAACATGCATCCAATACACGTTACTTTACAGCCTTATTTTAAGCGGGGATATTTCTAAAGGAAGAATTGCTTCACGTCAAATTCAGAATTTTAATCTAAATCATTTTCTAAACAATTTAATTCAACGTTAGAAAACATAACTCAATTTAACCATTAAATTTCAGTTACGTTTCCGTTAGCGTAGAACCGAAAAGTTAAGAAACATATAGATTACATGCATGTTTAAATATTAAAATTGGATTACATATCATATATCAAGCATGACTAATGTAATGGATGAAGCATCAGACCTGCTATGATACCATTTTTATTGGGGTTTTTGGTGAAAGGCGCGGTGGAAGCGCGGTTCAGGCGAAATCATAATTTTAAAACTTTTTAAATTACTGAATGAATTATTAAATATCCAATATGAATAATTCATTCATATTTCACATAAACACATGTATTCGATATAAAATAAGGACATAAATATATATGAAACGTCGCGAAACGTTTACAAAAATATTTTTCCGTAAAATGACCTAAAACGCATTTTTGACCGAACCGACTACCCAATACTTATGGGGACTGCCTAGGTCAGCCCCAACAGTGTTAGGGTAGTTCATGGGCTGCCCGAACAGTGAAAAATTCACTGTTTGGATAGCCGTCACCCGGTTGACTCAAAAGTCACCAGGTAACGCCGTTTTTCACCGTTTTCGCTTATTTCAACTCCGAAACAATTTCCGACAAATGTTCCAACACCCAAAACACATCCAATACATTCAAATGACATCAATTTCATCAAAATATTCACTGTTTTTCCAGATCTGATCCAGAACATAAAATTGTCAATTTTCAAGCTTTAAATCCAATTTTTCAAGATTAATCCAATTAATCAAAACACCAATCAAAGTCACCACACATGAACCACCCAAGAAAAATTATAGGAATTACAAGAGTGGTCATAATACTCTAGAATGGCAACATATCATCTAATGATCAAATTGGACAAAAATTGTAATAATTCCATCCAAATCAACTCCACACATTCTAAGAAGTAAGTAAACCCTTGAACCATTCTAACAATTCAAGAACAAGAGACTAATTTTCAAGGCTAAAGAATATTAAAGATTACCTTTAATCTTCAACTTTCTTTGAATTTTTCTTGAATTTTTACTTCCTTCTTTGTTGAATCATCAAAAATAATTTGGGAGCTTTTTTGGAGATGAGACTCACGGCCATGGAGAAAGGATAATGAAGAAAATAAAATTTTCCCATTTTAATTCCTCTTTGCCGACATTACAATGGTAAAATGGCCATTCTTGCCTTTTTAATTTCATTAAATTAAAAAGAAGATAAGATAAGCTTAAACTTGGACAAATCAAATTTGCACACTTAAGCTTAATAAAATCATGCCACATGTATCAATAATAATTAAACATATTTCATAACATTTATTAAATATGGATATTATTTAACTATTCAAATATTTAACAATTAAATATCTAAATAATTAATTAATATAATTATGATTATAAATGTATTTTTATTTAAAATAAATAACAAATACATATATTTATGGCATGTGTCAAAATCTCATTTGACAATTAATTAATGTGTATCTAATCAAATCATGTATCAAATATAAATACACAATAATTATTAAATGACCAAAATACATTCATACATGTGCTATCGTTTAACCATTTAAACGATCCGAATTAATACACTTAATTCGGTGAAGTATTATGAATAATCTGTATTATTCATATCACGTTGCCCAAGTGCTCAACGAGTACACTTCATATTGTAAGACTCTCTAAATTTAGGTTTATCCGTCATGAAATCCAATTTCGTGTCCATAATTCACTCACTCATGAATTATGGCAACCACAGATAATCTCGCTAAACTATGCAAGTCGAGGTCATTGCATACATATAATCCCTCCGTCACAGGCTATCCATATTATACCTGAGATATAGATAAAAATGTCAAATCCGTTCGGTATAATATAGTCGACTTTCAATTTATGATCTCTAAATAACACTCGGAACTGATTTCCGAAGTTATACCACGGCCATGGATTTACTAGATCGTAAACACGTGAGGATACATATGCCCTATACACAGGACTGGCGGATCCTATCTTGATACGCACATGATATCATGAGCATCAGTCCACACCCACTGAACAGGCAGAGGTCTGATCATGAATAGATCGGTGATGTGACTGCCATCAAAGTGTTGAGGATAACTCATATATATATGGTATCTCAAGTCGAAGGACCACTATGCTCACTCAACTCGAGAAGATTCCTATTGACGTTGGTGTATCATCTATTAGGAAATCTTCAGTGAGTCGTTCAGTGTTTATCAAATAAATACCTACATGTTTATACTAGTCTCCCGAGACTCATGGTTCTTTGGGATAAACCATCGGACCAAGTCACGATATACGACATGTACCAGGTCTCGACAGATTTTACTAACCGACCCGTGTTAGTAAATCTTGACCAGGAACTTTATTTAAGGATATACAACTTATAGTCCACTTCCGAATGCTAATTACAAACTACGTTATAACTGCGCACTACGTTGTAAATCCTAGGGTCTTTGTCTAATATACAAATATCACTAAACCAGATTTAGTTTCAATCTAATCGTAATTAGATCGAATATGTGTATAAAAGACAAGAGGTGCTACCATTAAATAAGTAATATTATGGAAAATGAAATTGCTCGTATTCATGAATCAGACATAAATACGATCCGGATTGACACTCCGAGCACCAACCCTAACAGTTATATCCTAGTCAGAGTCAAAGTAAAATTACATGTATACATTAGTATTGAATAAGTCATTGTAATGAGTTAAAAGGGTCAATTACAGAGTTGTGAATAAAAGTGTATTTGAGTATACAGTTATTAGTATTTGAGTTGCATGTTATGTTGTTGAGTTGGGCAACGGTCCCATGTATGATTTATATTTGTGTTGAGACTAGTAGAGTTGTTCAGAGTCAGAGACTCAGAGGGATAAGTCGGCCTATCCTCTGCTGGTAGCATCTCCGGGAGAGGGATGTTACATCTTGTTGGGGTTTTAGGTAATAAGTACATGTAACACAGCACAATGCCGAAAAATCAAATTTTCCGATTTATTTTATTTTTCTTGGGTAATTAAAATAAACTAATCTATTTTAATCACTCAATACTCAACAAAACATATTTTTACCCCAAAATTTATAATTTTTCAATATTACCGAAAAGCCCATAACTTTGCATTTTGATCATTTTAGTCCCTAAATTGTCATATACAATTTTGAGTGATTCCAAATCAGTACTAAAATGATTTTAAACATGTCATACATATCAAAACACAATTACAATCGAAAATCCCATATTTCCTACAAATTGTCGTGAAGCCCACCAAGTTTCAATTTTGATCAATTTGGTCCAATCTTGTTCAAAACAAGTTAAGATCAAATCCAATCAACACCAAATTAAATGTACATCATACATACATAATTATACAACACATACATGAAAAACCCCAAATTTGGAAATGGTATAAACCCTAATTTTATAAATTCATCAAATTGAACAAATTACACCAAATTATTCAATTCAACACTTTAATCTAATCTCTACAACACCAAACAAGTCTCACCACTTTGAAACAACTCAAGAATAATTCTAGGTCATCATTGAGTGGCCTAACAACTCTAGAATGGCAACCAAGTCATCTAATGGCTAAAAGAAAGCTTAATAACACTTTATAAGTACTCTTTCTTAACAAGCATGCTAGCATCTTTCATCTAAACTTCCAACATCAATATTACACACTAAACGTAGTAGAGGAAAAATTCAAACATTATATGTTAAAGCTTGTAACCCTAGAAACATATTTCTAGTTGAAAAGGAATTGAAAAAACATACTTTGATTTAAGTTTTCTTCAAATCTTCTTCTTTTTCCTTTCTTTTCCTCTCAACTTTTCTTTGTAATACTTTGTGTTATGAAGTAAATGAAAAATAATAACCTTAAATACCCAGGATTTGCCGAATTTAAGGCTAAAATGGTAATTGAATTTTGTAAATTTTTAATATAAATTAAAAGAAGACAAATTCAATTCGACTGCCATTTCATTAAAGTAAAATACATGTGCACCAATCATATTTTGCCATTTAAAAGCATAATAATGATAAAGATAAATGTATATAATTATCCTAATTATTTAATATTTAAATAATTAAGTAATTACTAAATACAAATATTTAATTACATGTATCATATTTACTTTAAATATTCCATAATACATATATTCGGAACTTATGTCAAATACTTTATTTGAAAAATAATTAATATTTATTTAATAAAATCAAGTATTTAATCTAAATACACACAAATTAGAAAACGACCGGATAACCTTTTAAGCACGTATCTTTCGTTTAATCGTTAAACGATTTATAAATAATCAATATTATTTATAAATGTTGCCATAGTACTATACGAGTATATTTCATTTGTGAGACTCTATAGATTCAGGCATATCCATCACGAAATTCAATTTCGTGTCCATAATCTACCCACCTGTAAATTATGATGACCACGTATAAACTCGCTGAATCATACAGGTCGAGGTCACTGCATATGTATAATCCCTCCATCACAGACATCTGGATTATTCCAGAGATTTAAATATAAACATCAAATCTCTATAGGTATAATCTCATCGATGATTCTATTAGCAATCTCTCAATAACACTTAGAACTCACTTCTATAGTGTACCACGGGCCCATGAATTTAACAGATTGCTAATTCTATAATAAATACCTATGCTATGTACACGGAACTGACGAATCCTTATCTTGATACACATGATGTCCTGGGGATCAGTCTACACCCAACGAACATACGGAGGTCTGATCTAAATAGATCGGTGACGTCACTACCATCAAAGTATGGAGGACACCTCATACATCCACGATGGTATCTCAGGTTGAAGGACCATTATGCTCACTCGACCCGAGAAGATTCTTATTGACGTTGGTGTATCATCTATTAAGAATCTTTGGTGAGTCGTTCAGTGTTTATCCGATATAAACACCTACATGTCTATACGAGTCTTTAAGACTAATGGTTCATTGAGAAACCATTGGAATCCAAGATTCCAATATACGACATGTACTAGTCTCAGCGGGTTTACTTAACTAACCAAGTAATGTAAACCTTAATCGGGAACTATTCAAGAATGATGTTGTTACGATACAACCCAATATCAGTTGCGACGCTTTCGTAACAGTATCATAACCAATCATTCTAAGGCAATTTACGTCTTTACCATATAATAAAAGAATTTATATTATAAAAACTGTTTATTTTATTCATAATAAAATATTTATACATGTATTTATAAGGAAATACAAGAGAAATTGGCGCTCAGAGCACCAACCATAACAAAATATCCCACTTGCTCTAGTGCCAATATCGATTGTATCTCATACACATCAACTCCACATGTTCATCAAATAACTTGGGAGGAATGGCCTTTGTAAGTGAGTCTGCTATGTTATCTTCACTCGGAACTTTGCACACGATAATGTCCCTTCGCGACACAATCTCTCGAATAATATGATACTTTCGTTCCACATGCTTCGATTTTTGATGCGCCCTCGGTTCTTTTGCTTGCGCAATGGCTTCATTATTACCACAGTATAACGGAATCAGATTCTCGATACTTTGGACAACTCCTAATTCTATGATAAAATTTCTAACCCAAATAGCTTCTTTTACAGCTTCCGAAGCCGTAATATATTCCGCCTATGTGGTGGAATCAGCTATCGACCCTTGTTTGGAACTTTTCCAACTCACTGCACCTCCGTTAAGAGTAAATACGAATCTCGATGTAGACTTTCTATCATCATGGTCAGATTGAAAATCTGAATCCGTATACCCATTAACCTGCAGTTCATTTCCTCTATAAATCAGAAACTTATCCTTAGTACTTTTAAGATACTTTATGATATGTTTAACAACCATCCAATGGTCATTACCTGGATTGGACTGATATCTACTAGTTACACTAACCGCGTAGCTAAAATCAGTCCTAGTACATAACATGGCATACATAATACTACCTAAACACGAAGCATAAGGCTGATTAGACATTCTAATCTTCTCTTCTTCTGTTTGCGGATACATCTTCTTCGAAAGATGAATGCCATGCCTGAACAGTATATTTGTTGTCTTACAGTTACTAAAATTGTACCGTTCTAAGATCTTATCTATGTACATTGACTAGGAAAACCCAATAAGCTTCATTTCTCTATCTCTATAGAGCTTTATGCATAAGATAAAAGAAGTTTTTCCCAGGTCTTTCATGGAGAAATTCTTACAGAGGTAAGCTTTGGCGCCTTTCATCATCCTGATGTCATTCCCAATGATCAGGATGTCATCAACATAGAGAACTAAGAATACTGGTTAAGATCACTTATCAACCACATTCAGAGCACATGCAACTTAAATTCTGCCACAGATATTCCAACAGTTATATATGAAGATAATGTTGCATGTATTGCACAAATTAAAAGAGAGTACATCAAGGGAGACAAAACCAAGCACATTTCACATAAATTCTTCTATACTCATGAGCTACAGCAGAGTAAACAAATTGATGTCAAGCAAATACGTTCAACTGATAACTTCGCAGACCTATTTACTAAAGCTTTACCGACATCAACATTTGAGAAGCTCGTATATAGCATTGGCCTGCGCTGACTTAGCAAATTATCTTGATGATATCTTTTAGGGGGAGCATTTCATCAGAGGAGTATTTCATCAGAGGGAGCATAATCATTGACATTAAGAAATATCCCATTGGGTTTTACTGGCAAGGTTTTAATGAGGTAATGTAATGTCAATTATTGTAAAATTAAAGTGATAGGTTCTAAGGGGGTGTGTTGTAAATTAGATGGTCTCTTACACTTTATTTTTTATTCTAGCTTTTCCTACATTGCTTAGGGATAATGATCTCATCCTAACCCCTCTCTATAAATAGAAAGCAAATCTTGTATAATTGATTCATTCAAAAATCAATAAGAAAAGAAGTCTGCAGTTTTACAAGATACTATTTTCTTCAATTTCTCTCTTATTTTATAACAATATCTATATTATAAAACACAATGGTGTGGGGGTGGGGGAAAGACAGTGTAATAGATGGTTAGGATTAAGAGAGGTAATGTATCCAAATGCTATCTTTATGTGGCTTAATTGACGGCTCAGATAATTTCATTATAATCTAATGACTGATAAAGAATCATTTCATTATAGAATCTCTATAAAAGTGGAAAATGAAAACTACCAAATAAATTAAAGAATAAAATCATTTATTAATGGAAAATGAAAACTACCAAATAAATTAATGAATAAAATCATTTATTAATGAATAAAATCATTTCATTATAAACAAATTAAATAATAGAATCTTAATCTTTTTTGTAAATTCTGTAACACCGTGCCATAGGTACGAGTAATCACTAGTATATATATATATAGAAACCTTTGATAATACCTTAAACGATTGCCAAGTTAATACAAGTTAAAATTCAAAATCCTCACATTTAGTGAATTTAAAACAAAAGAAAGAAGATATTAATATTCCCAATTTGCGACGATCCGTTTGATTCTATTTTCCGTTTTCTTAAAATCAAATTCTCAGAATCTGAGTGGGAAAAATAAAAACCCACAGGTATTTGCAACGTTAAATAATTTATTTTATAAATTGTATCCGGCCTTTGAACTTTGCAACGTTAAAATTTGCATGCATCTGCTAATTAATTTACTTAATGATTCACTTAATATTTTTACAGCCAACAGATCTCATAAAATCCACGCAATAGTGGAAATTTAAGCTGTCAAAATTTGGAAAATCATATTATAGATGGCAATTAAATTATATAGATTGAACATTCCTTATCTTCCCTTTCTCAATTTCTCATTTCTGATCGATCTTTAACTCCATTTCCTCCTATATAAACACCCCAAAATCATTCTCATTTGGATACATCATCTCTCAAATTCTTTCTCAAATTTTTTTTTTTTCAAATTTAGTCATGGCTACTGTTGCTTTTGCAATATCATTCTTCATTCTTTGTCTCTCAAGCATCTCCTTAACAGAAGCCAAAGGAGGATTTAGCCTTGAACTAATCCGCCGTGACTCACCTAAATCACCCCTTTACAATCCTGAAGAAACTCACTACCAACGCGTCACAAAGGCCTTGCAACGGTCTGTTAATCGTGTCAGCCATTTTGATCCGTCCATTGTGACACCAAACACACCCCAAGCTGACATAATCTCCAGCCTCGGCGAGTATCTCATGAATATTTCAATAGGAACCCCGCCTTTTGAGATTCTAGCAATTGCGGATACAGGAAGTGATCTTACATGGACCCAGTGCAAGCCTTGCACCGATTGTTTCAAGCAAGTAGCTCCTTTTTTCGATCCTGAAGATTCCTCGACTTACAAAGACATTTCTTGTAACTCAAGGCAATGCGCTGCTTTTGATAGAACCTCTTGCTCAACTGATGAAACCTGTCAATACTCAGCTTCTTATGGTGATAGTTCTTTCTCAAATGGTAATCTTGCTGTTGATACTATCACATTAGGTTCAACGGAAGGACGGCCTGTAGTTTTGAAAAATGTAATCTTCGGTTGTGGGCATAACGATGATGGAACCTTCAATGAAAATGCAACTGGCATAGTTGGCCTTGGTGGCAGCTCTGTTTCTCTGACAAGCCAATTGGGTTCTTCAATAGGTGGCAAATTCTCATACTGTTTGGTTCCATTTGGTTCGCCCGAAAGCTATAGTAAAATCAATTTTGGAAGCAATGGGGTTGTTTCAGGATCTGGGGTTGTTACAACTCCTTTGGTCGCCAAAAATCCTGACACGTTTTACTATCTTACACTTGAAGCAATCAGTGTAGGCAGTAAGAAAATTCCTTTTTCTGATTCTTCTTCTGGAGGAGCTTCAGAGGGCAACATCATCATTGATTCTGGCACTACATTGACATTTTTGCCACCAGATTTTATCTCAAAAATAAATTCAGCAGTGTCTGCTTCGATCAAAGATGATCCCATTAGTGATCCTCAAGGGTTCCTCGATCTTTGCTACCCTTTTACCTCTGATTTCAATCCACCACAGATCACAGTACATTTCAGTGGCGGAGATTTGGAGTTGAATCCTGTGAACACTTTTATCAGGACCAGTGAAACGACAGTGTGCTTCGGTTTTAAAGGAATGGACGGTCTTTCAATTTATGGGAACATTGCTCAGGTGAACTTCTTGGTGGGTTATGATTCAGTGGAAAAGACGGTGTCTTTCAAACCAACTGATTGTACCAAGTAGTAATTTCTTGGAAGTGCGTTTAGATTTTATGTGTTTGTATCCTAATCCTAATGTTATTTCTGCGTTACAGTTGTATGTGTTCTTATGTTTCATTTACGTTTCAATGTACTTATTTCTCTCTGTTTGCAGAATAACATGGCGCAAGAACTTCTCTCTTTTTCAGATCTATTATCATTTTACAAAGACATCTAGTGGGATTTAATCATTTAAAAAAATTAACATGAGACATAAATGTTGTCTTGTCTTGGTAACGCGTTGAAGTTTGAGAATATGCAGGCTATAAAGATTGAGCATAATAGATAATCAAATCTATCTTTTTCTATGGCGATATTTAGGCACTACAAAATCATATGAATCAAGAACAGAAATCGGAAACGGAAGTAGGCAAACTTGCTCATTCTCTATAACTTTCACACCAATAACTTGTTCCAATACACAGAGCCTCTCAGCAAGCCAACCCAATGCAAGATCTGCAAGTCCAATCCTCTCTCCGCCGAAAAATTTATTTCCCTTGAACTCTTCCTTTAGAAATTTTAAATTCACTAAAGCTGGAGCAAAACCTTACTCTTGTTCTTTCCCTTCTTTGATGATTACACTCCATATTGATGGAGAAACCTTTAATTTATTAAATTAAAAAAATGAAAATTTCAGAAAACAAAATTCAGTATTATCATTGGATGGATTTTTATTTTGAAAGAAAATATATTCTTTACCTTATCATCGCTGAATTTGGCCAAATAGCGAGCCCTGGCTCACTCATTAGGATCTTCAGGAAGCAAAGGTATCGCTTCCATGTGTCATCAACATATCAACATATTCAAGAATTACTAGAGATTCTGAGATTGGTTTCCCGTTGTGTAAAAGTACAGGAACCTTTTTGTAAACAGGATTATATTGAAGAAGCAATGGTCTTTTGTTGAAGAGATCTTCTTCTATGAATCAACTTGCTATCTTTACTTTGGGGGAAAATATCAAAATCATCTTATGGATGAAATTTGGCCAAATCCACTAATATTTTAAAATTAACCGAAACTGTACATAGGATTTTATTGTTATAAATATTTTGATTTTTATTTTAAAACTTGAAATATGGATGATAATTGAGACATTTCATCTCAAACATGTCTCGTTATTTCCCATCTCAATTATGATTCAAAATAAAAAATGAAAAAATCATTTCAAATCATAATCGATTTTTTGAATCATAACTAAGATTCGGTTTCCTACCGGTCCATATCTCATACGGAGTTGTAGGAACAGCTTTGGAAAGAATCTTGTTCAAAAGATGTGCTGCAGTTAAAAGAGCATAACCTCATAAGTAATAGGGCAAATTTGTATAACTCAACATCGATCGGACCATATCCGATAAAGTTTGATTTCTCCTCTCTGACACTCCATTATGTTGCGGAGTGCCCGGAGGAGTATATTGAGCGAGAATCTCATTCTCCTTTAAATAATTAGTGAACTCTCCACTCATATATTCACCGTCTCGATCAGATCGAATGCATTTAATATATTGACCAGTTTGTTTTTCAACTTCATTTCAGAACTCTTTGAACTTTTCAAAAGGTTTCCGATTTATGTCTCATCAAATAGACATAACCGTATCGTGATAGATCATCGGTAAAGGTGACGAAGTATGAAAAATCACTGTGAGCAATTTGACTTAAGGGACCACATAGATCAGAATGTACGAGTTCCAATAAGTCAGTGGCTCAGTGTCCAACACCCGAAAATGGGGCTTTTGTCATTTTACCCCGAATGCAAGATTCGCAAGTTGGATAAAGTTCAATGGTGAGATCAATTATCAAACCATTCTTAACCAACTGGGTTAGGCGTTTGATGCCTATATGACCCAACCTCATGTTCCACAGTTCAGTATTATTTATATAAGATTGTTTGCGTTTATTAATTCCAGTATTAAAGATATCTTATGGGTGTGCAATATGTAATGACCATACTCGTTTGGACAACAAATGATCTGAATATTATTATTATCATATAAATATAAAGAACGATTCTTAATATTTACATTATAACCTTTAGTATCTAATACAAAAAGGGACATAATATTCTCCACACATTTGTTGGGGTTTTAGACGGTAATTCGGGTAAACGCAGCTAGGGATGGCAGTGGGTAGGGTTTGGTACGGGTTTGTCATTACCAAACCCGCACCCGCATATGTAAATAAATTACCAAATATGCACCATACCCGCTGCGGGTTTTAATTTTCATTACCAAACCCGCACCCGCACCCGCATATAAAAATAAATTACCAAAACCGCACTGGTACCCAGCAGATTTTTTGCGGGTTTTTAAAATAATGAATTTTCTTATGCTCTTAATAATATAATATTTTTAATTAAACATCGATACTTTTTCATAACATAAAAAAATATATTTGACAGTTTGTGAATTATGACATATAAATAAAAGTTTAAAAAATTTATTACATAATGTCAAAATTCATATTATCACAATTATATTCATGAATCACTAGTTGAATATCCTTCATTATGTTAAATTCATATTATCAAAATTATTGAACCATGACCAAAAGTAATTCAAAAATATTAAGAGATAACGATTCAAAAATTATAAGTTAGTGAATATTTTTATATGAGAGATTTTTTTGTCCTAAATATATAAAATAAAAAAAAAATTAAACTTGTGGGTAGCGGATACCCGCAATGGGTATCCGCTAGTTTGGATTAATTACCAAACCCGCAGCGGATTTTGTTTTAAATTACCAAACCCGCACCAAATCCACTGTAATATTTACCAAATCCTACCCATTGCGGGTGGATTTTTGCAGGTTTGTGGGCGAAATTACCATCCCTAAACGCAGCGGAATGCGAAAAATCAAAATTTTCCTATTTCAATTATTTTTCTTGCGTAACTAAATTAAACTAATTTATTTCAATTATTCAATACTTAAAAACTGAATTTTTTACCCAAAAATCAGATTTTTCAGAATTTATCATCTCGCCCCAAAACTTTGTATTTTTAATCATTTTAGTTCAAAATTGTCAAATACAATTCTAATTGATTCTAAATCAATCCTAAAATGATTTATACATGTCTAGTATGTGAAAATACAATTTGCAATTCAAAGAAACATATATTCCTCTTATTGCCGAATGGTCCCTCAATTTTCAAGAATTTGCAATTTGGTCCTTTTTATTCAAAACATGCCAAGATCAAATCCAAAAATTCCCATATTAAATATATATCATATATACACTATATTTCATCACATATATGAAAAGCCCCAAATTTGGTGATGGCTAAAAATCCTAACTTTTATAATTTCACAAATTAACAAATTAACACCAAATTAATCAAATTCAAGTCTTTAATTCAATTCTTACAACACCAATCAAGCCTCACCATCATGAAATAGCTCAAGAACAATTCAAGGTCTAACATGAGTGGCTAAAAGACTCTAGAATGACAACGAGCCATTAAAATGGCAAAAAGAATGCTTAATAAACTATTTAAAGCAATCTAAGTTAACATACATGCTTCCATCTTTAATCTAAGTTCCCAATCACCAAAAACACATCCATGAAAAAGTAGAGATGAAACTAAGCTAATCATATAAGAGTCTAGTATGAAAAAAAATAATTTTCATAAAGAAAAAGTAAGGAAAAAACTTACAAAAATCCTTATTTTTCAAGCTTTATCTTCCTTTTCTTTCTTCTTTTCTCTCTTTCTCTTTTGTATAAGTGTTTTAGGGTTCTTAAAATTAAGAAACAAAAAAAAAAATTGGTTTATATAATTTCCTAAATGACCGGTACAAAGGAAATAAAAATAACCACAAATTTTTAAATTTTATTTCAATAATTGGAAATGATTTAATTAATATTTGAGGTAATAAAACACCAAATAATTTGATGTTTATCTCAAAATATCCAATTTAATCATGCCATTCCAACCAATCAAAATTGGCCAAGAAAATCAATTAAAAAAATGTCATTTAGTTTACTAAATAAAGTAAACAAGATATTTAATATTTAATTAATTTAATTATTTAACATTTAAATAATCAAATAATTAAATACAAATATCTCAAATATATGTATTATATTTACATTAAATAATCAAAATACATATATTAATAATAAATGTCAAATATCACAAATCGACATTTAATAAATGGCCAAAAAGATCTCAAAAGCATGTATCTTCATTTAACCATTAAACGACTTATAAATAATCAGTATTATTCATAAAAGTTGTCATAGTTCCCAACGAGTATATCTCATTAGTGAGACTTTATAGGTTCAGGCATATCCGTCACGAAATCCAATTTCATGTCCATAATCTACCCACCCGTAAATTATGATGAACAAGGATAAAATCTCTGAACCATACAAGTCGAGGTCACTGCATACGTATAACCCTTCCATCACAGGCATCCGAATTATCCCTGAGATATAGATAAAAACGTCAAATCTCTTTAGGTATAATCTTGTCGATAATTCTATTAGCAATCTCTTAAATAACACTTAGAACTGATTTCTACAGTGTACCACGGGCCCATGGATTTAACAGACTGTTAATTCCACAATGGATAATTATGCTCTATAATAGAACTGACGGATCATATCTTGATACGCACAGGATATCATGAGGATCAGTCCATACCCAACGAACATGTGGAGATCTGATCTAAATAGATCGGTGATGTGACTGCCATCAAAGTGTGGAGGATACCTCATATATCCACAATGTTATCTCAAGTCGGAGGATCACTATGCTCACTCAACCCGAGAAGATTATTATTGATGTTGGTGTACCATCTATTAAGAATCTTCAAACAGGTGGAGATCTGATCTAAATAGATCGGTGACGTGACTGCCATCAAAGTGTGGAGGATACCTCATATATCCACAATGTTATCTCAAGTCGGAGGATCACTATGCTCACTCAACCCGAGAAGATTATTATTGATGTTGGTGTACCATCTATTAAGAATCTTCAACGAGTCATTTAATGTTTATCCGATATAAACACCTACGTGTCTATATACTAGTCTCCCGAGACTCATGGTTCAATAAAAAACCATTAGAATCCAACATTCCAATATACGAAACGTACCGGTCTCAACAGGTTTATTTACTGACCAAGTAATTATAAACCTTGACCAGGAACAGTTAAAAAATGATGTTGTTATGATATTGTTCAATGTCAGTTGCGACGCTTTTGCAACTGTATCATACCCAATCAATCTATGGTCATTTACGTCTTTACCATATAATAAAAGAATAACAGAAAATGTCTATTTTAATCATTAATAAAATATATACAAAAGTATTGACAGGGAAATACATAAGAAATTGGCACTCAAAGTACCAATCCTAACAACATCTTGACACAAAATAGCATTCATTTAACAAAAGTCTCCCACCAGGTAAGGGAATCTGGCATATGCCCACTATAATTGCATCCAGCGAGTCGCCACTCCCGAATCGCAACTGCATCTCCCCAGTTTTCAATCGTCTACTTCCCGTCAGCAACTGCAACGTATTGCAAATGTGAATAGGACAAGTAGAATCTAAAATCCAATTAGATATCATAGCTTCACAAGCCAATGAGATATCGATAATAGGAGAAATAAAAGTACCTGATGTCGATGCTCTTTCCTTCCTAAGTTACGAAAGATATTCCAAGCAGTTTCGTTTCCAGTGCCCGACTTTTTGGCAGTGATGGCACTTATCTTCAAAAGCTCTCTTAGGCTTTACCGTCTTACCTTGCGGAGGAATATTGAAACCCTTATTTTTCTTTCCTTTAGTCTTCTTCCCTTTCGCCTTGGATTGGGAAGAAGCGGAAAGTGAAGTGGATTTCGAAAGGCGAGTCGGAAGTCACTTCCTTAAATTTTCCTCTATTGTGAGAAGCATCATATGTGTAACATCCCGTCTAGGCCAGGATGCTACCGGCAGGAGACAGGAGAACCCATCTCCATAAGCCTCTGATTCTGATGAAATTTCGGCATGATGTATTCGTAACATCATGCAACCTGGCCTGTAGCCAGCATCCATATACAACAAGAACATAAAACTCTCAGCCTCAGGCAGGTATCTCAACATCAATGCAATCATCAACAAGGCCTCAGGCCTGAACTCAAAATGACTATACTATTACACATGCAACATAGTATAAATACAAGATAAAGAGTCGTGATGACCCATAACTCGACCCAGGACCCAATGACTTCCTCGACTGTAATTGGAGGCGATCCACTGTCTTCAAAGTCTTCACCGAACTTCTGTTGGTTCTATATGACTGCTACTGACCTGCAAAACTGACAAACTGATGTGGTGTGAGTCATAATGACTCAATAAGCAATCATGCAAAAGCTTATAAAGTTTTAATTAAATAACTGATTCTTATTCATTTCACAAACCTGACACTTTGTTACTGTACATTTAACTAATCACCATCTGCCAACTTCTGTTTGCTATTTACACTATCAAACACCTATAATACATAAATACAGTGTTTTAAAACTCGGCTGAGGCGGCCGCCTCGAGGCGCCATGTCGCCGCCTCTCGACGTTGGCGCCTCGACGCGCCCGCCTCTTGCGGCCAAACTCAATTTCCCGCCTTTTAGCGATTGAGGCGGCCGACGCGGCGAGAGGCGACCGCCTCAGCTCGAAACTAATTTTTTTTTTATTCTTTTTGTTGCCTTCAAAACGGCGACGTTTTGAAGGCAACAAAAAGATTTTCTGTGTTAAAAGCAAAAAAAAACGATTTTAACCTAAATTTGTGGTTTCTCGGTCACAGCTCTCCCTCTCTGTGTCACGACTCTGGACTCTCTCTCACGGCTCTATCACTCTCTCTCGGTCACGGCTCTGGTTCTCCTCTGGACTCTCTCTCGGTCACGGCTCTGGTTCGCCTCTGGACTCTCTCTCGGTCACGGCTCTGGTTCGCCTCTGGACTCACGGCTCTGTCACTCTCTCGGTCACGGCTCTGGTTCACCTCTGGTTCGGCCCTCCACCTCTCTCTCGGCTCTCCCTCTCTCTGGTTCAGCTCTCTGGTTCGCATCAGTCTCTGGTTCGACGGCCTCTCTGAGTCTCTGGTTCGCCTCTCTGATTCGCCTCTCTCTTTGTTAACTTGTGAATGCCTTTAATTGTGAATGCCTTTAATTGACAATAAACTGCCTTTAATTTAACTTATAATGACAGTGAATTAAATTGTGAACAATCCATGAATTTAATTTATAATGAGTGTTGGTTTCATTTTTGACAATAAAATTTATAAATTGTTGTTAATTTAATTTATAAATTATTGGTAAACTTGTGGTTTAATTTTGTTTCATGTAGTAAGATGTCAAGTTCAACTCGAACTGATCCGGCTTGGAAGTACGGGCATGAAATTACTGTGGAAGATGGAAAGGGAGGATATAAATATATTGAATGTAATTTTTGTAGTATGACAATCAAAGGGGGTGTGTATAGAATGAAAGAACATCTTGCGGGTATTAAATGTAACGTCGCGCCATGTACAATGGTTCCTCCAGAAGTACAATCCGAGATAAATTATTTTATGAAGAAAAAACTAGATACAAAGAAGGCTGCACAACTTTATCGAGAAGAAAGAATTGATGAAGGTGCCAGTCTACACCGTTCATCTTTTGGTAGTTCACAAGGGAGTATATCAAAGAGAACCATTCGAGGGCCAATGGATAGATTTTTGGTGAATATTGAAGAGGGAGAATTGGAGGATAATCCGATACGCCCTTCACAAGGAAGTGTTCAAGATCTTCGTGATCAGACAATACAAGATATTGGTAGGTTTTTTTATGAGAATGGCATTGCTTTCAATGTTGCTAGTAGTCCAACATTTGCCAATATGGTGCGATCAATTGGAAATTTTGGCCTTGGACTAAAACCACCGACAGCATATGAGTTATCAACAACTATACTGAAAAAGAAATTAGATAATACGAGAGAAGTTGTTGATGAAGTAAAGAAAACATGGAGCCAAACAGGGGTGAGCATTATGTCAGATGGGTGGAAGGATATGAGAGGAAGACAATTGGTAAATTTCCTTGTGAACAATCCGTTTGGGACTATTTTTCTTAAATCTGTGGATGTTAGTGATGTAGTGAAGGATGCGAATTTATTGTTCAACATGTTTGATGATGTTGTCGAAGAAGTAGGCGAAGACATTGTGATTCAAGTGATTACAGATAATGCATCCAATTATAAGAAAGCGGGTGAACTTTTAATGGAAAATAGGAAACGATTGTGGTGGACGCCGTGTGCGGCGCATTGTATTGATTTAATGCTTGAAGATATTGGAAAGCTACCACAACATAAAAATGCTTTGTTAAAAGCAAAAAAGGTAAACTTATATATTTTATTAAATTTCTTCTTAGTTCAAATCATAAATTCGTAATTGTTGATGTCATTTAACAGGTTAGTAATTTCATTTATAATCATGGAGCGGTGTTGGCTTTAATGAGAAGTTTCACAAAGAAAGATTTAGTTCGCCCCGCTCCGACAAGGTTTGCAACTGCATACTTAACATTAGAAAGTATGTGTGGTTTGAAGCAATCTTTGCGGCAAATGTTTACTTCAAAAGATTGGGATGACATTACTTTCTCCAAAAAGTCAGAAGGGAAAGATGCCTCAAAAATAATTTTGAGTGATAGGTTTTGGATTTGTGTTGCTTATGCTTTGAAAACAACCAAACCTCTAGTTAATGTGTTGCGGATGACAGATGGAGAAAAATTTTCGGCTATGGGATTTTTATTTGGTGCCATGGATAGAGCAAAAGAGGAGATAGCAAAAAATTTGGGAAATGAGGTTGGTGCATACAATGAGATATGGAAAATAATTGATGATAGGTGGGAGTCTCAGTTGCACCGCCAATTGCATGCGGCTGCTTATTTTTTGAATCCTCATATCCAATATGCAGAAAATCCTCCTTCCAGGCATCCGGAAATTAGGCATGGGTTTATACATTGCATGGCCAAACTGTTGCCCAATCCTGAAGATCAATATGCTGCAAAATATACAAGCGGATGCGTTTCTAAATAAGCGAGGATTATTTGGCCTCAGTCTTGCTAAAAACACTGTCTTCAATCGTAGTCCTGGTATGTGAATTATCACTATTGTGTTATTATTCACTATAAGATATTATATGAATTTGAAAAGTGTATATTCAATTTTCTATTTTTATTATAGCTGACTGGTGGAATGCATTTGGCGATGAAACTCCTCAACTGCAGTCTTTAGCAATAAAGATTTTAAGTCTAACATAGTCACACTACCAATTGGATTCCGATGGGTCTATCCAGAGCGAAGCTGTTTTCGTACCATTGGTAAACACAACCTCCTATTACACTTGCATAAGTATCCAATACTTAAACATCTGAGAACTATGCCCTTATGCTTCCATAACACCCACAAGTGTAATACTAGTCTATTCCGCATTATCGATGTCCAGTCTCGATAATACTATGACTAGGGATATTTAATGATTAAACCTTAGTGGATTAATACTGTCTCATATCTTATTAATCTGGTACTAATCATATGGACTTTTATCATTTATATATCTCGTAATCCAATTACAAATGATAAAAGAGCAGCTTCCTTTGTCACACAGTTAATTTGTACAACAACACCATGTTCTGTATAAATAGTGATGTGACCGGTGCAAACACACGCGTATAACGCAAGCGCACGTATCGTTCAAGTTGTATAAAAATATCGATCCCACGAGGACTTAATTCATACTGTTGTTATTAATTGTTGAATCTATTTATTTACAAATATCTAATTAAAGGGAGAAGAGAATAATTGTTTGATTGGTTGAATGTGATTGTGGTTTTGCTAAATAAATAAATAAATAAAAAGACAAAAGAAAATACTAAGGAAAATAACAAAAGACACAAAGATCTAGGGTTGTGAATCATTCTAATATCTTTTAAAAGATGAAGTGATTATTTTATGTTTGTGTAATAAATCGGTTTACTAACCTGGAACACTAAATTATGCAAAAGTCTATGTCGATGGTCAGACGCAAATACCCAGTTTAACCCAATTGAACCATATGTCTATGTCAACCAAATTATCTGGATTCATTAAGTTTAAGTTCCAATTATGGCTACCCCCGCCCGACAGGTATATGTCTATCCTGTAAGGAAATCTATTAAAGGGTTATCTATCCTCAAGGAAGATCGTGGGCTATTAAGTCTAAGGCTGAAACCTAAAATCCCTATGTCTAGTTCATTTTAGATTTACCACATCAATCTTATTGGTGATCAGACAACAAGAAGCATTAAGCTTAAGACTTAATAAGTAAACCTTTAAATTACCCAAACTATAAAATAACCCATTATAAACCGATGATATTAGAATTCATCACAACCCCAGATAACTAACACATAACTAGGGCTAGTAAAAACTTAAAAGTAAAAGACATAAAATAAAAATGCTGAAAAATAAAAGACATAAAGTAAAATACTGAAAATTAAATGCTGAAAAGTAAATGCTGAAAGTAAATTGCTAAAAAGTAAATTGCTGAAAAGTAAATTGCTGAAAAGTAAATAAAGTAAAATTACAATAAAAGAAAATGCTGAGGTAAAAAGATCCACTTTTATTACTTCTATTTTAGATATCTCTCTTAATATAATATATTAACTTTGCATGATAATTACCAACCAGCCATATAGGCGGTATCCAGATTAAGTCAAATTAATAATTAATTACCAACCGACCAATCAGGCGGTATCCAATTTAGTCAGGTTAAAACCAATTTAAATAATTACCAACCGACTAATATGGCGGTATCCTCGTTAAGTCAGGTTTTAACTAGTTTATATATTATAATTAAGGGAGATTAATCTAAATATTAGTAATAAAAGTTTTACCTTTTACCCCAGCAAAGGGGAGTTACCTCCTCATTACTGAAAAGTAAAAACTGAAAATTAAATAAAGAAAAGTACTGTGCGTAAAAGTAAATTGCGGAAAGTAAAAACTGAAAAGTAAAGAAAAGAAAGTGCGAAAACGAAAATTAATTACTGAAAGCTGTAAATAAACAAACAAGATACAATCTTCTTAGTATTCTTAAGGAATTCCTTAGAAGAAAGTATGAATTTTACAAATGAAATGGCTTGGTATTTATAGGCAAAATTTTGCCTCCATCAAATCATCCACCAAATCAATTATTAATTGCTCCACTAATTGCTCCACCAAATCCATTATTAATTGCTCCACTAATCTCTTATCATGTTTGGTGATGATTTGATAATTTTTATTATTTATTTATTAATTTATTTTTTTCTTTGAAAATGATTGAAAGTGACTTTAATAATTACACACTACACACTTCTGGATGGTTCATCAATTTCAGGCATGAAATCTTCAGAATTCGAAATTATTTTGTCTTTCAAAGTTTTAGATCTTTGAGTATTCTGTAATCTGGAACTTGAATCAGCTCAATCCGATATCTGAGTAAACAGTTATGCCCAATATACGACAGATGCGCAAACCTGGAATTTCCAAAACTACACTTCGTCAAAACGCCCTTTCAAGTTTCCAATCTCCAAAATTAAAATATCAAGTCCAATAATTGCCCTTATTTGACCCATATTTCGTCCTAAATGATTTCATTAAGTCCCAATATTATTTTATCTGCAAAATAAACTAAAACACATCAAAACGTTCATCAAACCCGAGAAACTAAACAAAATATTAAGTTAAAGGGGCGGTAAATATTGATATATTTTCCGCTCATCGCACCCCCAAACCTAACATTTTGCTAGTCCTCGAGCAAAACAACAAAATAAAAATAAAATTAAACTATGTCACTTTCGTAGGGATCACGGTTGCATTTAGCATATGCAACAAGCCTTTAAACCCCTAGGTGTCCCTAGTGGACGAGTTATAGTCTCGTGAGGGCTTACATCAACGATACCCACAAACGTTTTACAAAAGTAAAAAGATAATAAAACTAATGCACACAAAAGCAAAAAGACAAGAGAAAAGAGAATAAAGATGTTAGTGACTAATCAGGTGAAACTTTTACTCCAAGTTACTAGTTGTTTTGTTTCATTCTAAATTACCGAATAAGTAAATTCTCCGATTATTTTTACCATTCTCCATATACACAGCCAACAAAATATTAATCAACTCATTTTTGCCCACAACAGTCATAAGTGCAGTTGATAAGAGAGTAATATTTTTGTCCTAAAGTTTTATCAGAATTCACACCTTTTTGCAGCAATGGAATAATTTTTCTGATTTTTCTGATTTTTTCTTTGATTTTTCTCTATTTTTTATTTATATACAATATCTTCCATCTATGTAACGAGTGTTGGGTCGGTGGCTCCCAAACCAGTTGGCTTTAGAGCACCAGGTGTTAAGACACCCCTACGGACTTAATTACCCAGACTTCAGATATATATATTTTTTGCAGCATCTTTGATCCATGTAACGAGCTTTGGGCCAGTGACTCCCAAACCAGTTGGCTTTAGGGCACTAGGTGTTAAAACACCATTACAGACTTAATAATTCGGATCTAAGACGTTTTTTTTTTTTTTTTTTTTTTTTTTTACTCCATTGCTTTTTGAAATGCTTCCTCCAATTAAACTAGAGCACTGAATATTACAAACTTTTCAATTTAGCTCATGTCCGTATGTTACTATATATGTTGATAATATCTGCTAACTAAACATATGAATATTCCTTTTATTCCGTTTTATGGAGAATTCACAAACTAAATAATTCAAAATGAAATAAACAAAAATTAACTTGTTTCGAAATAGGCTTGAGATACGTCTCAGGAGTGGAAACTCCTTACTCGGCTATCTTTTACCAATTTCACCTTTTTAGTCAAAATAAAAACACAAAAACGTAAAATATTTTTGTAATTTTTGAAAAATTTCCAATTTTTTTGTATTTTTCGAAAAATTTTGGACTAAAAATAAAAATAACACACAAACTAAAAATAAGGTACTGATCAACTAATTCCCTCCCCCAAACCTAAATGAGACATTGTCCCTAATGTCTTAAACAGTAAAAGGAGAGTTAAGAAGGTTGTACCTGGTTAGCTGAAAATCTACAGGAAATTAAAGGTTAAGATCCAGATTAATCCGACGCCTCTTACCACGATCGTCCTCGGACCAATTTATCTTTGAAAGGATAGGGTCAACTTGTGGTTCATAGGCTATGAGTTGGTCTATTAGATCCGGAGCAGTTCTGGCAGTGAAGAGGAGTTCTTTCAAAAGTTTTGACACGAACCCATTTCTCCGAGCATCATCAAGAAACACACAAAGAAAATCATAAAATCCATCAACATTAAACAGTCCAAGTGGTTTCTGGTGTATGTTCAGGTTCGCCCAAGATAATACTATAAATATTTCCTCCAATGTACCCAAGCCACCTGGCAAAGCAATAAAAGCATCAGCACGGTTAATCATTTCCACCAGTCGTTCAGACATACCTGGCACGATCAGTTCCTCTCCGTTTGATGATCCAATAAGATTTGCCTCTGCCAAGGGTTTTGGGATGATTCCCAAAACGTTACTGACTCCTTCCTGTACAGCCTTTGAAACGATCCCCATAAGTCCGAGATTGCCTCCGCCATATATTAAGTGCATATTCCTTGCTGCTAAGACTCGACCCAATTCATGTGCTGCTTCTATGTATTGTGGTTTAACACCAACAGTACTACCGTAAAACACACAAATGTTTTCAACTCGTCTTCTTGAAGTGGCTTCCATTTTTATATGTATTTCTTTCTCAACTATGGATGCCTTCAAAAGTGCAATGACGGGCTAAATTTATAGTACCTGAAAAATGGTGAGTAATAATAGCACTAATATCTTCCAAAGGACGATTGTTAGCTAAACAACAAAAGAAATCGTGAAAGGTCAAAAAGTCTGGATCCTGTCTACGAAAATAAAGATAATTACAACAGAAAAGCGAATCAAAGCAATAATTAAGGCAACAGAATTGTGTACGCAATACGCTACTCGTTTGGTATATAAATCCATTAGGATGCGTTTCAAGAATCCATTCATTATTCAGCCATCGCTAATGAATTAGCTTTCATTTTTGCCAAACACCATTCCTTCTGTCTAAAAATGCTCCGTTTGTGCTTTTCCCTACAAAAATAACACACAAAATTAAAAAAAAATTCTACAACATGTATACACAAAATATAAAACAGAAATTACAACAAATTGCATGGGTTGCCTCCCTGCTAGCGCTAAATTTTTCGTCTTCAGCCAGACGTGACTGAAATTCATCTGTTAAGGAGGTTTCAATGTCGTTTTAGATGTCCGATCAAAAACAATCCCGTGAGCGTTGCTTTTGAAGGGTCTCTTCCAACGGTAAAGTGGCAAAAAGAGTTTTGTCTCATTCAGTGCTCGTGCCATCTTTTTGCTCCTTGTTACTCCAGTGGTTCCTGCAAAGAAAGAAAGAAAATCAGGAGGTCTCGTATGGTGCTTGACTTGGAATGGAAGTTCCATTCTGTCAAGCTTCTGGGTGATATCTCTAAATTGTACTCCCCAAAACAGTGATGTTTCGCCTGAATTCACTGGATCTTTAATTTTGTCTGACAATTGCTCCTCCATTTGCTCTGCTTCTTGCTCCACATTTTCTTCACAAATGAATTTTAAAATTTCCGTATTCAATTCTTTATCCGTCATCTGTGAAATGCATGCTCCATAAGTATCTGCCTGAGGATGTAAAGATGTTTCTGACATTAGGTTTTCATCCTCTGATACGACTGGAATGGATGGTTCAGATAGATCTTCATCAAACATCATGGTAAAGCATGCTCCAAGATCTTCATTTTGAGGATTGAAAGTTTGATCCTCCGTTGTTGGTACAGTTGGTACAAATAGATCAGCTTCATCCTCGTCAGAGTCAGAATAATAAAAATCAAATCGAGACTTTGTCGGTTCGGGCTCTTGAACTGATACCTCTGGTTGTTGATACTGTTCAGCCTCCTCCTCTGTTAAGGTGTCATTGTAGATCTCTGGGTACTCGAAAGCTTTGTCAGTTTCATCTGATAATTCTTCTTGAGGTATGAAGTTCTGGTTTTCTGTTAATTGTCTGATCTGATATGTCATTCTCTGTATGGATTCTGTTTGACTCTGAACACTTTCGAGTTGATTCTGGAATGTTTCAAGCATTGTATCCAACTTTTCATCTCGTTTCTTGAACACATTTTTGAGCATGTCAATCATCTGATCTTCTTCTGATTGTTGATGAAGATCATTGTAGGATGGTGGTGGATAAGATGAAAAATGTGGTTCTATGAAATGTGATGGCTCATCATACCATGAAGGATCTTGATAACTCTGCCACCCTGGATGATAGTTGTAATCGCAATAATCTCTAGGGTGGTTACCATTACATATGTCACATCTCCCCGTTGCGTTTTGTTTAGCAAATGTGGCATTGCTTGGTTCTGGCATCCAGTGATAATTGTTGGGCTGGACAACAGGCCTCAGAAAACCGGACGGTTGCTCCCAAATTTGGGGTGTATTTTCTAGTAAAGCTCGTGATCTCTCAATCTCCCAATAATGTTCCATTTTTTCAATCACCTGAAAATACAATAAAGAAATAAAAATTACAGATAAAGAAAATTAGACACAAGTAAATTGGATAGCTTCAAAATTAACAACTCAAGAAATATAAGTCCCCGGCAACGGCGCCAAAAACTTGACCGGTGCAAACACACGCGTATAACGCAAGCGCACGTATCGTTCAAGTTGTATAAAAATATCGATCCCACGAGGACTTAATTCATACTGTTGTTATTAATTGTTGAATCTATTTATTTACAAATATCTAATTAAAGGGAGAAGAGAATGATTGTTTGATTGGTTGAATGTGATTGTGGGTTTGCTAAATAAATAAATAAATAAAAAGACAAAAGAAAATACTAAGGAAAATAACAAAAGACACAAAGATCTAGGGTTGTGAATCATTCTAATATCTTTTAAAAGATGAAGTGATTATTTTATGTTTGTGTAATAAATCGGTTTACTAACCTGGAACACTAAATTATGCAAAAGTCTCTGTCGATGGTCAGACGCAAATACCCAGTTTAACCAATTGAACCATATGTCTATGTCAACCAAATTATCTGGATTCATTAAGTTTAAGTTCCAATTATGGCTACCCCCGCCCGACAGATATATGTCTATCCTGTAAGGAAATCTATTAAAGGGTTATCTATCCTCAAGGAAGATCGTGGGCTATTAAGTCTAAGGCTGAAACCTAAAATCCCTATGTCTAGTTCATTTTAGATTTACCACATCAATCTTATTGGTGATCAGACAACAAGAAGCATTAAGCTTAAGACTTAATAAGTAAACCTTTAAATTACCCAAACTATAAAATAACCCATTATAAACTGATGATATTAGAATTCATCACAACCCCAGATAACTAACACATAACTAGGGCTAGTAAAAACTTAAAAGTAAAAGACATAAAATAAAAATGCTGAAAAATAAAAGACATAAAGTAAAATACTGAAAATTAAATGCTGAAAAGTAAATGCTGAAAGTAAATTGCTAAAAAGTAAATTGCTGAAAAGTAAATTGCTGAAAAGAAATAAAGTAAAATTACAATAAAAGAAAATGTTGAGGTAAAAGGATCCACTTTTATTACTTCTATTTTAGATATCTCCCTTAATATAATATATTAACTTTGCATGATAATTACCAACCAGCCATATAGGCGGTATCCAGATTAAGTCAAATTAATAATTAATTACCAACTGACCAATCATGCGGTATCCAGTTTAGTCAGGTTAAAACCAATTTAAATAATTACCAACCGACCAATATGGCGGTATCCTCGTTAAGTCAGGTTTTAACTAGTTTATATATTATAATTAAGGGAGATTAATCTAAATATTAGTAATAAAAGTTTTACCTTTTACCCCAGCAAAGGGGAGTTACCTCCTCATTACTGAAAAGTAAAAACTGAAAATTAAATAAAGAAAAGTACTGTGCGTAAAAGTAAATTGCGGAAAGTAAAAACTGAAAAGTAAAGAAAAGAAAGTGCGAAAACGAAAATTAATTACTGAAAGCTGTAAATAAACAAACAAGATACAATCTTCTTAGTATTCTTAAGGAATTCCTTAGAAGAAAGTATGAATTTTACAAATGAAATGGCTTGGTATTTATAGGCAAAATTTTGCCTCCATCAAATCATCCACCAAATCAATTATTAATTGCTCCACCAAATCCATTATTAATTGCTCCACTAATCTCTTATCATGTTTGGTGATGATTTGATAATTTTTATTATTTATTTATTAATTTATTTTTTGCTTTGAAAATGATTGAAAGTGACTTTAATAATTACACACTACACACTTCTGGATGGTTCATCAATTTCGGGCATGAAATCTTCAGAATTCGAAATTATTTTGTCTTTCAAAGTTTTAGATCTTTGAGTATTCTGTAATCTGGAACTTGAATCAGCTCAATCCGATATCTGAGTAAAAAGTTATGCCCAATATACGACAGATGCGCAAAACTGGAATTTCCAAAACTGCACTTCGTCTCAAAACGCCCTTTCAAGTTTCCAATCTCCAAAATTAAAATATCAAGTCCAATAATTGCCCTTATTTGACCCATATTTCGTCCTAAATGATTTCATTAAGTCCCAATATTATTTTATCTGCAAAATAAACTAAAACACATCAAAACGTTCATCAAACCCGAGAAACTAAACAAAATATTAAGTTAAAGGGGCGGTAAATATTGATATATTTTCCGCTCATCATGATGCTATAGGTCATAATTGTCCAACAAAAGCCATGCAACCTGGATCAATATCCAGCACCTCCAGACAACCAATCTATACAAACTCAAATGCATGCAATGAAATCCAATCTATAGGGCCCAAACACATAACATGATGAACTCTAGACAAAATTAATTGGGCTCCATGCCCGAAAATGCGTATAAACAAAAACTTTTACAAACTGAAACTTTTTACAACCAAACTTATAAAGACTTGACTCTGATACGCCCAATACCTGGTGACGGGCTGACTGCAACTTTGCTATCCGGCTTCTCAAGCTCTGGTGTCTGTGGTCAACCGATCTGGTCACCAACCTGCAAAACTCAAACACTGTTGTGGTGTGAGTCATAACACTCAGTAAGTAACTATGTTCATTCCTTGAGCGTCATACACACACAAGGTCTGAATCCTCTTTATGTATTAACCTAGGCTGTCTATGTGACCATGCAAATATTTACAAAGTCTGATTTAACCTTATAACTTTTATCCATTTTACTTTTATATTACTAGTTACTAGTCTTTCTAACTATTCATACATAAACTTTAAATCCTATTTCCTGTACATATTCAACATCTATAACCTTATTCTCTAAGACAAGTCTTATCATATTTTTGTTGCGCTACTCTGATATCTCAATACTTACCTACCTACTCTTTGCTAATCTAGTTTGATTATTTATCATACTTATCTTTCTTTTATTTAATTGAAATATCATCAAATCGGAATTATAAAATATTCTACCTTTCAAATATCATCTCACTATTATCATCATGTATACATGTGTATATAAATCATATTATCATTTACTGCCATATACAAAAGGTTTCTTTTATGTAATCATACAATTTATACAATACCAATCATATATGCATATAAATGCAGTAATGCTATCATGCATTAATGTAATTTAGAACTTAAGTGATTTCTAAAATGTATGACTTATATACATATCTTATAAACTGCATGAATATCACTATACATATAAGATCTATATCTAACTATAAACCTACATCGACAAATACATCTATAGACACAGCCAGAAGTATTAAATAACCCTATAAGTTCTTATGATGTTGGTAGTCTGAAATCTGTCAAAAACCATTTCGAGAATAAATTTAAGAAATCATTTTTCTGTAAACAAAGTCAGTTTCAAAATTCATTGTCATAAAACCATACCGATCATCCAGCATAACTCACTGGATGAAAAATATAAATGAGCGTCCAATGTCCGAATCGCGTGCTCAGATCGGATAATGAACGAACCGATCCCCTACCGATAGAGGGTTAGGTCATACCATTTCTGATGGCTTAGACCCTAACGATCACCCCGGCGGAAACATATGATGAGTTATGAAAAACTTAAATCCATACACCAATTGTCGGGGCGGAAACATAACAATAACCGATCATCTCAGCGGAACCACACCAAGAATACATAAAACAACCGCTGAGATGGAAATATATAAAAAAAAATCTTATCATATATATTAACAGTAATATCAAAATGTATTAAATCGATATGCAATTCTTTTGAAATCATTTCCTCCCAAAACATAAATATGTGTCAGTCAAAAATAAATTTTTGATGCATGATTTTCAAAATACATACCGATCGTCCACTGCTCAGTCGCGAGAAAAGACCGGACAGTGCACGGACCATGTCGACAGGGTAGTGGGCCAGCCATATTCCGATGGTCTGGACCCGTAACGAGCGCCCCGGTGGCCAACCCGGAACGAAACATAATCGATCACCACGGAGGGTCAAAAACATAAATCATCAAACACCGTGGCGGAAACAATTTCTTTACCATTGTAATCAAAATCAAAATCTTGAAATCCAGAAATCAAATTCTAAGTTTTCGAATATGTTACGAAATATTTCATGATTCAGACTATCAACATCATAGAACTTTTTATATCTCGAGATATCTTGACTTCGTACTACTTATTCACATTCCTATAATAACCACATACTTCATAATCATCAAAACCTATATTCATACTCAAACTATTAAGCTTTAACACTATATAAAAAAAACATACACCTGCAGATTACTCTTGTCCAAACCATTACTATATCACCTGTTGGAATCAATTCTTGTGTTGATCATTCATTCTAAACCTCCATGAAGCTATTATGCCTACTATATCTTATTTACAAAGCCTGATCATAGTATAAAATAATCATATTCCATACTTATTCAATAATATTGATTTATCAGTACTACTTAAACCAACTATTGTCAAAAATCTATATCCTTAATTCTAAATCATATCCCAATGTTATAGGACGGACTTCAAATTCCACCCAGAGACATTTGTCAATGTGAACCATAAGTAAGTAACCCAAGCACAACCAATTTAGTCAATGGAATAAATTGCTTTAAATGTGGTCAACAACAGTTATTCATCACGGAAAAGAATAAAGACATCTAATCCTTAAAAGAACTAATACACCCTAATTAATACTGATACTTGTCCAGTTACAATTTTAATTAACAAGAAAAAATAAATGTATGAAGATGCCACATTTAACTATAGGCACAAATTTAATACCAACAAACAAGGCTACGCTATGACAGAAGCACTCAAGCACCAAATAGTCTTCTGTTTACAACACACAAATAGCCAATAATAGTTTTTGTCTACAATACTTCTCTGAAATCGTATTAAAAGTATTTCTTAACGCCACTACCAGAAACTTTTTTGTATGTTCAAAAGCATAACCAAATATGTGAAATGAAATGCATATTTTATACATCTCCAATGCATGAACATCCAAAACAGCAGCAAGTGAAATAATGTTTTAGAATTGTGATGTCGAACAAAGGAATAAACTCCCTTATGAGTCTCCCTTCCCACACTCTAGTTTACAAAAAAAAAAAATTAATAATAATAATAAATTCACTTATATGATCATATTATTTTAACTTCAATTCCTCAGCTGGTTTAAAATTGATCATGTCAAATCAGTTTCACCTATAATACACAGCGAAATGATGGAGTTTCTAATTGTTATGATGAAGAGAAACAAATCAAAATTAATTCTAAAAATTGAAGTTCCTACATAATTAATCCGGTTGCAGAGAACAAAAACAAATAATAAATAAACAAAAACAGAAAAGGTTAAACAGACAGCGAGTACTAAAGAAAGACGACAGAATCAGGTCCGTTTTGAGAGAGACACGTCATCTAATCAGATCAGATAGAAGCACAAGCATTGATTTCAAAAAGAGTAACCATAACAGTAACGCATAATCAAATAAATACAAAAAATAAGGAAAAAGAAAATTTATTACATTCTTGCTGTGATCTTGTTGTATAATTAGGTGAAAACTTAAAAATAAAATAAAAAAATTTAATCAAATGGAAATGTAAATGGAAATCAAATTAGCCGCATTTGCCCCATCTGCCTCGGCTTCGAATGACAAGGCCTCAGTCCCACCAATATCCTCTGTTAGGGTTGGTGCTCCGAGTGCTAATCCGGATCGTATTTATGTCTGATTCATAAATACGAGCAATTGTATTTTCCATAATATTACTAATTTTAACGGTAACACCCTTGTCTTTTATACACTTATTCGATCTGATTACGATTAGATATCTGATTACGATTAGATTAAAACTGAATCTGGTTCAGTGATAAGTGTATACTAGACAAAGACCCTAAGATTTACAGTATAGTGCGCAGTTACAACGCAGTTTGTAATTGACATTGGGAAGCGCACTATTAGTTGTATATCCTTAAATAAAGTTCCTGGTCAAGATTTGCTAACACGGGTCGGTTAGTAAAATCCGCTGAGACCAGTACATGTCGTATATCGTGAATTGGTCCGATGGTTTATCCTAGTGAACCATGAGTCTCGGGAGACTCGTATAGACATGTAGGTGTTTATTTGATAAGACACTGAACGACTCACTGAATGTTTCCTAATAGATGGTACACTAACGTCAATAGGAACCTTCTCGAGTTGAGCGAGCATAGTGGTCCTTCGACTTGAGATACCAATGTGGATATATGAGTTATCCTCCACACTTTGATGGCAGTCACGTCAACGATCTATTCATGATTAGACCTCCGTCTGTTCGTTGGGTGTGGACTGATGCTCATGATATCCAGTGCGTATCAAGATAGGATCCGTCAGTCCTGTGTACAGGGCATAGGCATCCAACACGTGTTTATGATCTAGTAAATCCATGGCCGTGGTATAACGTCGGAAACCAGTTCCGAATGTTATTTAGAGATCATAAATTGAAAGTCGACTGTATTATACCGAACTGATTTGACGTTCTCATCTATATCCCAGGTATAATACGGATAGCGTGTGACGGAGGGATTATACGTATGCAGTGACCTCAGCTTGCATAGTTTAGCGAGATTATCCGTGGTCGTCATAATCCATGAGTGGGTGGATTATGGACACGAAAGATTTCGTGACGGATAAACCTAAACTTAGAGAGTCCCACAATATGAAGTGTACTCGTTGAGCACTTGGGCAACTCGATATGAATAATACGAATTATTCATAATTATACCGAACGGATTTGACGTTCTCATATATATCCCAGGTATAATACGGATAGTGTGTGACGGAGGGATTATACGTATGCAGTGACCTCGACTTGCATAGTTTAGCGAGATTTTCCGTGGTCGTCATAATCCATGAGTGGGTGGATTATGGACACGAAAGATTTCGTGACGGATAAACCTAAACTTAGAGAGTCCCACAATATGAAGTGTACTCGTTGAGCACTTGGGCAACTCGATATGAATAATACGAATTATTCATAATACTTCACTGGATTAAATGAGTTAATTCGGATCGTTTAATCGTTAAACGACAACACATGCAATGAGGGGATTTTGTCCGCTAATAATTATTGTGTGTTTGTATTTGATACATATTTCGATTAGATACACATTAATTATTCGTCAAATGAGATATTGACACATGCCATAAATATATGTATTTGTTATTTAATGTAAATAAAAATACATATATGTGTGTAAATTAATTGTTTAATTATTTAATAGTTAAGTAATTAAATAATTAAATTTCAAGCTTATCCATTTTTTATTAATTGAATACTACATGGTGAGTTTTTAATAGACCAAATGGCATACTTTAATTGTACTTTATTTGTGTTCCAATTTGATTGGATTAGATAAAGTGTAATTTGATTTTTTATTTGTTTTTAATTTGATTAAAATAAATAAATGGACAAAAAATGCTCCAATTTTCGTGATCACCATTATTTAAAGAGAAAAAATTGTTTTCTCTCTCTTGTGGTCTTCTCCATTGCCGAAAGCTTGCAAGAAAATGGGTTTTGAAATTTGTTTGCAAAATCCATCAAGAAAAGGAAGAAAACCAAGAATAAAACTTTAGGAAATTGAAGATTAAAGGTAATTAACTCTATCCTTAAGCTTGAAAGTTTGTTTCATGATTCTTGGATAAGTTAGATGGATTCTAGGTTTTCTTCAATTTCTTAGAATTGGGGCTTTTTGGTTTTGGTGGATGAATTGAAGTAATAAGCATGTGTGAAGTATGGATTTGATGAAATTAAAGTAGTTTCATTCCAATTTTGTTCAAATTGTTCTTGGACAATAAGTTGTCATTCTAGAGTGTAATAGCCACTCTTATTATGCCTAAAATTGTTCTAGAGTTCTTCATTTGTGGCGACTTTGGATTAGTGTTTGATTAATTAGATTAATCCTAGTAAAAAATTGGATTTAAGCATGAATTTTTAGCATTTTCTGTCATTGTTTTAGATCTGGAATTTTCAGTGTATATATTGACGTATTTGATGTTAAATAAATATTTTGGATGTAATTTGGGAGTTGGAACAATTGCCGGAAAGTGTTTCCGACTTGAAATAAGCGAAAACGGCCAAAAACGGCGTTACCGGGTGGATTTTGAGCCAACCGGGTGACGGCTGTGAAAACAGTGATTCTGTCACTGTTCGGGCAGCTCATGAACTGTCTCGACACTATTGGATCTGACCTGGGAAGTTTCCATAAGTGTCGGGTAGTCGGTTCGGTCAAAAACGAGTTTTAGGCAATTTTGCGGAAAAACGATTTTCGTAAAAGTTTCGCGAGTTTTCACCATATTTATGTTGATATTTGATATTGAATAAATAGGTTTAGGTGAAATATAAATAAATTATTCATATTAGATATTGAATAATTTATTTGGTATTTTGAAAAAGTTTTAAAATACGATTTCGCCCGAACCCGCACTTCCGCTGCGCCCCGACCCCAAAACCCCAACACTCTCCTCGTACAATTTTCAATCACAACAGAAGAACCATCAATTGCAACTAACATAAATAAATAAAATTCAAATAAAATTCAGTTTAAATGAACAGAACAAGTCTTGGATCTTGAACCACCAGCTTTGCTTTTAAAAGCAATCGCAAAACAATTGAGTGCAGATGCTTGCAAGATCTCAACACCACTGACAGTATGAAGAAGAAGCCATTGCATCTCTCTCGGCTTCCCTCTCTTTCTCTCGACTCTTCTCTCTTTCTCAGTGATTCTTCTTCTCTCTCTCTTCTCGGTCTCCCTGCTATCTTTCTCTCGATCCTTCTCTCCTCTGCTCTGTTTATTTTTCCCTATTTTTTTTGTGTGTGTGCAGATCGTGTGTGTGTATTACCCTTTTTTTGTTCTTTTTTTTTTTCATACACGTGTGTGTTATGTATAAGTGTGTGTGAGTTTCTAGAACATGTATAATTAATTTAGGTGTGTGGGTGTATTTAGAATCCTCTAGTCTTTATTATTTACACTAGTGTAAATAAATCTCTAAATAAATTATTCAACTTTAGGTGACTATATATATTTGTGGGTTGATTTTCATTATATATATTTATATGGTGATTTTTGTAATAATTATTATTCAGAAATTTAAATTATTTTTGAATTGAAGGGGGATTATAGGCACAAAAATACTGGATAAAAAGCATCTCATGATATTCTGGAAACACAAATTTATTTATGAAATTTGATTAGTAGTTAATGTTAAATTACACTTGTAATAAATTGAAAATAAGATGCATGAGTATTTAATAACCATTGAAAACACGTAATGATTGTTTTTATGTTTGTGTGTATCTTTATTTATCGTGATTTTCACATGTTACGTAAGCGCACGTAATGCTCAACTAGTATAAAAGTATCAATCTCTCGAGACACGCTAATAATTATTAAGACTAACTACCTATAAGTATTTAATTGAAATTAAAAATTATTTTTGAATTAAATTTAAATTAAAGCTAAAGAAAATAAAAATAACTACGAAAATTTCAAATGTAATAAATGAGAATAAGACACTCAGGGTTGTGAATCCAACTAGTAATATTCTACATTTAAATTGATTTTCCAACACTCATGTAATAAATTGACTTATCAACCTCAGACATTAAAATATCAATGAGCCTCTTTCGATGGTCATGTGCAAATAATCAGAGTAAATTAATTAAATATATTTTTATGTCAATTAATTAACGCCAAATTAATTAAGATCATGTTCCAAATATAGCTACACACGCCTTACATGTATATTTTTATCCTGTAAAGAAATCACTAAGAAGAGATCTTGTGCTATTGAATCTAAAGCTAAACCTAAAATTCATTTGTCAAATTCATTTAAGTTTACAAAATCAATCTTTATTGGTGATGAAACAACAAGACGCATTAAGATAAAGATTCAATAAATAAGCCTAAGCATAACATATAATATAAGAAAATCAATTTATAAACTAAAAAATATTGGGTTTCATCACAATCTTAGGTTGAGGGTTTAATTACTACATATGCTCAAAAACTCTAAATAAATAATTAATGATAAGAAAAACATCAAGGAAGTAAAAGAAAGAAGAAACTCTGTTAAAATCATCATATATGACTCATATCTATCATTATGATCAACAAAACATTAATACACAAAAAACCCGTTTTACCGGAAACTTACATAATATATCGGATTAATCCAATTTGTTTCTTATTCACTCGGATTCTACCAAATGCATATATTCAATATACTCATGCTCAAAAAAATCTATTTATATCATTATGCTACGCTACAAAGCTACTGGATACATCTGAATATTTAGCGGAAAATTGAAATTAGCGGATTTTTACCTGGAGGTCTTACCGAGATTTCGAGGACATATACGGACTCCAAACGATCCCACGAACGCGCTGTAATCGACAGAAGTTTGATCGGAGCTACTGTTCATTATGGGTTATTATTCATCTAAATCTTTCTCTCTCGATTCGAGCAAAACCAAGCGTCATTTCGTAAAACTGACACCGCAACTTTGTAATACTCTCTGAGAGTTTCGATTTGGCGGGTAGCTCGGGCCATGAAATGAAGCGACGAGTCGGGATCAAAAAATTGACCACTCGCTCTCTCTTCTTCTCGCCGTTGGCAGCGATCTAGGGCTGCCGCCGGCCACCACAAGGCAGAGGGGCGGACTGCGCACCCCCTGGCCAACTCAAAACACGTTTAGAGACGGGGGGTCGTGAGAGGAGAATTGTGAAAGTTATGTCATTTTTGTGATTTCTGGAAACTATGGGTATTTATAGAAAAGTTTCTGAAATTTACATTTAGACCGCGAAAATTACAATCAGGCCCCTATCATGGGGATTTTACGGAAATTTGTATTTTTGAAGCTCTTCTTATGTAAATTTCAAAATGTCTTCAACACGAAAGTTGTTCATATCGGAAAAACGAGTCTGATGGTTCAAGAATCAACTCAATTTGAGTTCTTTTGCTATTTTTTAGTCGAGACAAGAAACCTTTACGCGTATATCGATAAAATCAGAAATCGTGTAACCGATTTTCAGGACCACGCGTTTTCCAATGTTACGAAACTTCACTGTAAAATATTTCAACCTATTTACCCAACACATTAAGTCTTATTTCCGAATATCATTCAGTTTCAAATTCTAAACTTCAATTCGGAAGGCTTCCAGAAATGTTCTAAAATATATTCGGGATATTACAGTCTATCCATAAGTTCTTACCACTCTATATATAAACCCTTATAAACTTAATTATTTTTACATGTGCGACAAGCTTATTTCCTTTAATTTTTTCCTTCTCAATGGGTGTATTGTGTGAGATAAATTCTCATTCACCTAATCATCATCATGAGCATATTAATATATCATTTTGAAATACTCACGGAGGAGAATTCGAATTATTTATGATCTCATCATTCCCATAAGTGGCTCTCATTTAAAAATGTGCTTTAAATTAGCCAACAATACTTATATGTCATGCATATTTTCCAATATTATTTACTATAACATGAATGTGTTCGGATAAAGATTTTTATTGCTCAAGACAGAGTTAAAAATAAAATCTTAGGACCAAAAAATAATACATAAAAAAACTTATATAAGGAGAATAAATAATAAAATATTGAAATTAAAATTGAAAAATAATAAATAAATAAATCTTTCAGAGGCCGGGGCCAGGTATGTGAAGATTTCAACGATATGTAAGCCATGCGTGAGTGATTGTCAATATAAGGTGAAAAAATTCATTATTATGTTTTTTAATTATTTTATTAAAAATCAACTCCCAACATGCATTAGCTTTTTGCAACTCAGATTAGTAGAAAATCTTGATACATATAAAATTGGAATGCTTGTTAGTGTTAGATAATAAAAGAAAATTTTGAATCCATTCTATTTTATTTACAATGATAAAAGTTTTTATATAGGCGGTATATGAAATAAAAATAAGACACTACAACAATTATGCCCTTTAGCGTCGAAACTAATCAACGCCAAAAGCCAAACTTTCGACGCAAATGTCACTTAGCGTCGAATTAATTACACGCAAAAATTGAACGCCCAAACATGGATGAGAACGATATTTAGCGTCGAATTAAAGAAATTCGACGCTCAAAACTCTCATTTTGCTTCCAATTTATTTCGACGCTAAATAAAAGTTCCTGACGCTATAGGTCAGATATTGCGACGAAATAATTCGACGCTAAAAAATAGACTTTTAGTGTCGAAACGAAACGACGCCAAAGTAAATTAAAAAAAAATAATATTTGTATACTTACAGCGGCGATTTTTAACTATTAGCGTCGAAATAGTCGACGCCAAAAACACATTTAGCGTCGAATAATTCGACGAAAATAGTTTACAAATGTTTTTTTTTTAAAAAATATTAATTTACATAATTTTGCTCTAAAATAATTATTTTAAAATTTTAAAATTTTTAATTATTTGAATAAAAATTTCTGATTAATAACACAATTATGAAATTTTTTTAAAAAAAAATACATATTATATTAAAACTATCTGTTCAAAATGTTTATACAAATGAATATAAAATTTATTACTACTGTGATAGGGGGCGCTCGAGCCCAATGAACCCTGACCGAGTGAGGTCTCCAACATCTGCCAGAAAGCCCGTATCTGCTAGTCGAACTGCTCCAACTTCTTCTCGTGGTCCACATTGACCTGTTGTAGCTCGTCCTTAGTCTTCTGCAGCTCGTCTTGGGTGGTGGATAGCTGGTCTTCGGTGGTGGCTAGCCGGTCTTGGGTGGTGGCTAACTTGTCTCGAAGAAAGGAGGCATTGTCCGAATAAACAATAATGCATGCAGATGACGTCGGCTTCTTACAAGTGCCAAGGCCGACGATATAAGCTGTCTGGTTCTTGAAAACCAATTGCGACAACTGCTCATCTGGTATCGGGTCGGACCCTGTCTCATAAGTTTGATGTTGGAGTTTCATCATTTCGTTCTGTTTAAAAAAAATAAGTTAATGTTAGAATTTGGAAAAAAAAATTAACATATATAATAATTATTATTTTATTTTAAAGACTTAGATTTACATAGAAGCGTTCGGCTTCTTCATTTATCCATTTGTTCTTCTCATTGTAATGCATCACTCGGAACAAATCTGGAAATGATTGCACCTCACCTGTGCTACTCTGTTAAAAACAGAAAATACATTTAGTATTTTCCACATTAGTAAAAACAATGAACTGTTAAATTTTTCGTTCGGATATATTTACCTCAGAATGTTCGGCACGATGTTGAATAAATGGCTTCAAACCTCCACGGTGGTTAAAACGCAAGTGACTTCGATTTTCCGCATTTGCGTGACATTTATCCTACATTTAACAACACTGTAAGTACCGAAAACAAAGAGAATTATAAATTTCCGTTTATTTTAAAATTTACCTCGTGTTTCTTGCTAGACCAAAGCTCACACAAGAATGTCCAGTCTTGCTCCTCTATAAAATCAGGCTTATGTTATGGAGCATCCGAAGGTCCATGTTCGTCGAATATTGATTTCATGACTTTTGTCATATAATCCTTATAACCTTTATGTTGGACAATTATGACCCATATCATCACAATTTGTACAGAACATGGTGTTGTTGTACAAAGGAAATTGCTCTTTTGTCATTTGTAATTGGATTACCAGGATATTTAAATGATAAAAGTCCATATGATTAGTTCTGGATTAATAAGATATGAGATAGTATTAATCCACTAAGGTTTAATCATTAAATATCCATAGTCATATTATTATCGAGACTGGACATCAATAATGCGGAATAGACTAGTATTGCACTTGTGCGTGTTATGGGAGCGTAACAACATAGTTCTCATATATTTGGGTATTGGATACTCATGCAAGTGTAATAGGAGGTTCTGTTTACCGATGGTACGGAAACAGCTTCGCTCTGGATAGACCCCTCGGAATCACATTGGTAGTATGACTATGTGTCTATGGGAATCCGAATAAGGGTAGACGTATTTGGTCTTAACCTGAGACTTGCATCCCTAATACTTGCGACAATCAATATACTTTGGATTTGGTCGTCCAGGCCTTTAACAGGTTCTGTGTACGCCTCTTCTAGGTATATTGAGAATCTTAATGTATTGGGTGTGATGTCAAGATGGAAGTATCACTTCAGTAATATGGAGATGATGATCACGTAGGATACGGAACTAGTACTCTTAAGTACTGCAGTCATCGTGATAATATAACTAGGTCATGTTTATCCGATTATAGAGACTGGTTACCAGAGATCCGATATATGCTTCGTACGGGGCATACACAATTCCAGCCCCATGCCTAGCATTTGACATCTGATACTGGATCGTAATACGCAATACTACGTATGCTACGCTGATAAATATTATGTATATTCCATGTTGAATATAATTCTGGAGAATTGGGTAGGCACGGTGCTTTGCTAGAAGCCAACCATGTCTTGTAAATCGGTAGAAACGTGGTACTGGGTACTCACGTATTCGGATAGTCCGATGACCGTATTTACTGCCAACCTATCCAGGGATCTCTTGGGTCGCCTCCCAAAGATTCACCGATGATGTTTGACTCGAGCAGAATTAATCTGGGATTAATTATGAGAGAGAAAGAAAATTAATCTGGGATTAATCACGGTAATAATTAATCTGAGAATTAATTATCAAAGAGAGAATTAATCTAGGATTAATTGTTTCAAGAATTAATCTGGGATTAAATTCGTAGAGAAGAGAGAACGCGATTAATTTAGAATTAATCGGCAGAGTAAATTTAATAGTGAAATTAGATTTTACTATTTAATTTAATTAATTGGGCTAAAATAATATATTAGATATATTAATTGAAATTAGATTTCAATGCAGAATTACAATTGGATTTTAATTCATGTGAACGAATTAATTTATAATTAATCTGCGAGCGACTTTAAATAATAATTTTGCTAGGCATTATTATTTAATTAAATTAAGTCGCAATAGAAAATTCGTTTAATTCAGAATTAAGCGAACCCGGACCCGAGCGAAGTTGCGTGTTGGATTGTCTGATTTAAATTTGGAATTTCAATTGGGACCCACCAACTTACATCAAAGTGTTTGACACTTGATGGAATTTGGTAAGTGGTTGAGAATTAAATCTTGGATTGCTTTCTCTACACTCAAGTGAATTCCAACTCTCTTTGTCTTTAATTAATAAAAGAGACATATACCAACTTTGAAGTTAACTTTTATTATTAGATTTTGGAAATCAAAAAGTTATTATTCCTCTTTCTCTCTCACTTGGGCGTGAGCTTCTCCTCTCTCCCATGGAATTTTGCTTCAAAATTCTACAAAGCTAGCACTTTAAAGAGTCAAAGGAAGGTGATAGGGAGACTAATCTAAAGTTTGGAATTCTATTTGAAGGATTGGAGCTTCCATTTCATCCAACAAAGAAAGAAAAAGTCTTGAAATCTTATCCAATCAATGTGAGTAATTTCCGCAACTCTCTTGATAATTCACACACAAATCACACTTAGAAGGTCTTGGCATGTTCTAGGAACACTTACCATGGTATCAGAGCCTCCTAAGTTTGATTTGGAAATCTAGGGTTCAAGACTTTAATTTGGGAATTTTGTGTTTGGAGCTTGATTTTATTAAATTGATGTTTTGGTTGAGTTTATATGATGTTGAATGGATTTGTGCATCATTGATTTTTTGAAAAATTGATTAGATTAATTTTCCCAAATTCATATGCTTGGCCGAATACCCTAGGTTGCTCATGGTGGAATTTTTTTTTGAAATTTGACATATTGGATGTGTTGAAGGCATGATAAAAATATTGAATGTTGATTTAAATTGGATTGAAATCAAATTGAATGATTTTATTGCCTTGGCCGTGAGTTATGCATGTTATTGGAAGATTGATTTTGCTTCAATTTGTGTTGGACATGAATTGGAAATGTAGAGCATGATTAATTGAATTAATTAGTGTTTTGGAAGCATTAGATTAATTAATTAATTATGATGATTTCACTTTAATTAGATTAATATGTAATTTGGAATGATATTAATTTAATTGTTGTAATTGGGTTTAATGAGCTTGGTTGGGCCAAGTTTGGTTTAGGATAATTGGTTGGATCTAATTGGGCCTAAAACCATTTTCATAAAGTCCAAATATGACATTTGGGCCTTTAAAGTTTTAATTGGGCCTAATGGGCCTAAATTGATTTTTGGCATAGAATGATTCCTAAATTGGGCCTTGGCACCTTGGGTTTGACCCACAATTGCCAAAGCCCAAGCATAACAAATTAATTGAAAGCTCATTGGACTTTAATTGAATAGTATTGGTATTAATTGGCCTTTGAGACCCAAGAAGGCACTATTAAAAGTGTAATCATTTAATTTGGAATTAAATATGAATTAGTATTGAATATAATTTAAATTGGATTTAAAATTATAGTTCGATATAATTCAAGAATACATACTTTGAGTATTTATTCCTAAACGAGTTTGACTCGCGCAAATCAAATCGTTGTTTGAACATTGGATGATCATTAATCAAAGATTAATTAATTAGATTAGATTGATTGATAACATGCTATGTGTGAATACTTGGATGTATGTATGAATAATGTATATCGGATGGATATTAGATGGGTAAGGGCAATTTTGGAAATTGTTGTAATAAATTTAGAATTAATTAAATTGGACCTGCGTGTCCAGCATATTACATCTTGACCCTTTGTATTTCTCTTCTCACCTATTCCCCTCAATGTAAATGAAGTTTCTTTAGAAGTGTTATGTAATTGGGTAGAAGTAAGAATTGTGCTAGCGGGAGAGAGGAAAATAGAGAGATTTGTTTAAGGAACAAATTGTATTATATATCCATCCGCATATCATTATTAATTTATTAATTTACTTATCGCGCCTTATTATGCTTTTAGAATGCATGCTTAAGGGTGTATGATGAGACCTAATCAAAGATAATTAATTGGTTGCCAATTACGAGAAAACCCTCAATAAATATTAAGCGATTTTCTTCTATTGAGTGATTCTCTCTCAAGATCCAAGATTGGCACTGGTTTGTTGGCCAAAGTCAAGACCTTTGTCCATCGCGGATGTGTTTGAATAATGAAGGCTTTATTCCATATCGCATGTCTTGTCTAAGTTGTGATTTGTTGGCCAAAGTCAAGATCACTTATTGTCCATCGACATCGATTACGAAGCTTTCCAAAGTCAATGGGTCCCGCTTAACTGGAATCATTAAGCTTGTTGTGCCAAAGCCAAGGCTTAGTTGATTTAGAGGAAAATGTTAGGAAAATATATTGGATGTATTGGCATATTTATTATATATGTTTCGGACTTGGAGGTCCACCTACTAGATCTAGGAATTGGATGAGATCCAATTGATCATAGAGATCTACCTGGTTAAGTTTCATACAACTTGTTGGCCAAAGTCAATGTTGTGTGTTATTTAACGGGATCCTAACTCACTAGGAAACTAGGTTTCCCGAGTACTCCACAGAGGGTTAGAGGCTCGCCGAAAAATAGTGGGAGGCAAGTATTAAATTTGCAATTTCGTTTAGATACTTGCCAAAACGCGCTCATTTCATTTTTCGTCATTATTAATAAATATATATTAGTTGGACAAATATTTAATTGTTGTTTTAAATTAAACAGTTGGACTGTATTCAAACTGCTTTATTTATAGTTGATTATATAATTGGATTATAGTAATCAATATATTTGAATTTAACCAATCAAAATTATAGTTGATTATATAGTTAGACTATAGTAATCATTATATTCAAATGTACCCGAAATCGTTGATTGGATAGTTAGACTATTGGAATCAAGATAACTGAAAGATTAGCGTTTAAAACATAATCCTGGGTGAAAATGTCTTTAAACGGCTTCAATTTTCAGATTGGGAATAGAACCTCATGATAGTCTTGGGAACTAAGAAGTTACTCTATTTAATAGAGCAACCTCTTGGGCCTAAGCCCGAAGTTGAGCAAATAGTAGAGAATGAGCTTTGGAAGACTCATGGTGATGAAAACTTTAGTGCTCAATCCTTTAAGCTTGCCGCAATAACTCCTTAATTTCTTCGTCAGAATTAAGGATTAGATCCTTAAACAATGATGTTGAAATTGAAGGATATTCATAGATCTATTCTTAGATCTTAGAAGTACTATTTGCAATAGAAAACTCTTGGAGAGTTAATGGCTATGCTCAAGGAGACAGAGCCAGAGTTTGCAAAAGGGCAAGAAGCGCAAGACGCATCTTACTTTGACATCCCAGATGGCCAAGGCTTGGCCGAAGGCTTCTAGGATGTGGAAAAGGGAAAAGGAAAAATCGTCACAGTCTTCTAGGAAGACAAATGACATATCCCAAGATGTCTGCCTAAACTGTGGCAAACGGGGTCACTGGAAGCGTGACTACCGTATGGACAAGGCAGACATGAAGGAAGTGAAAGCGGCGCAAGGCTCCGGCTTCAAGTATGTTTGTCATAAACATGTTCACTACTGGTTTCAAAATTGGATTTTTGATACTAAGTGTTGTACATAAATATGTACTGATGTGTAGAATTTGCTGATTAACAGGAGACTGGCTTCAGTTGAGATCGACCTGTGAGTCGAAAACGGGACGAGAGTCGCTGTTTTAACCTTAGAAACCTAAGTTTTGGAACTACCCTTTGGGCATGTACCTAAATTAGGAAACTGTTAAAATGTACCTAGTTTGACTAGAAACATTATCTCTATATCTAAGTTTAACCTGTTGCGGGTATACCTTTATATTCTATAACACTAAGTGTTTTGTTTATAAAGATGATATTGAGATAAGCACATTAGATGTGAATAACAGTATTTATATTTTGAATATAAATGAATCTCAAACATATAACATGACAAACAAATAGCTCAAATTGAATTAATCAGATGAGACTCATTTGTGGCATTGTTGTCTGGGACACATTAACAAGACTCGTATATCCACACTTTCGAAGAGTGGGTACTAGGACGGATTTGATTCTAATTCAAATGATGTCTACGAATCTAGTTTATTAGGCAAAATGCCTAAAACACCTTTACTTGGTAAAAGTGCAAGTGCCACCGATCTGTTAGCCTTCTTTCATAGTGACATAAGTGGGCCCATATCTAGCTAGGCTAGAGGTGGATATGAACACTTCGTAACCTTTACGGATGTGGCATTGCGTTATAGTTATGTGTTTCTTTTGAAACACAAGTCAGAAACTTTTGATAAATTCAAAGAGTTTTGACAAGAAGTAGACAAACAGACCGGCTAAAGTATTAAACTGTCACGGTTAGACCGTGGTGGAAAATACTTAAGCAATAAGTTTCTCGACTGTTTGAAAGAGTATGTATTCTTTCATAGTGGACTCCTCCCGGAACACCTCAATGACGGTGTGTCCGAACAGAAAAACCAAACTTTGTTGGACATGGTAAGGTTTATGATGAGTCGCTCTGAGCTACCATTTTCCTTCTAGGGATACGCATTAAACAGTGCAATACTTATTTTGAATAAGGTTCCATGAAAATTTGTTGGACAGACTTCATATTAGATATGAACAGGAAAGAAACAGGGTTTTCTCATTCCTAAAGATTTGGAAATGCTGGGCATATGTTTGGATGATACCAAACTAAAACCCAAATCGGATAAGTGCATAATTTGTGGGTTGTCCTAGGGAAACCAAAGTCTAATACTTATACAACTCACAAGAGAACAATGTAGTTGTTGCTCTCCATGCGATTTTCCCAAGAGGAATTCCTATATGCAGTGGTCAGTGGGAGGAAAATAAAACTCGATGAAAATCGGAGTAATATTGTTCCAGGCACCGAGTCCCCACGGAACACAACAGTTCATCAGGGATGAAACTATACCAATAATCTTCGAATACATAAGAACTGCGTAGGTCGGAGAGAGTCAAAAAAGAACCTAAAAGGTATGGGTTTCTGATCTCACCTCATGTAGATGTCAATGGAAGACGAACTGACTACGTATGAGGAAGTGATACAAGGTATCGACTTCTTTTATGGCAAAATGTCATAAAGTCCGAAATGGATTCCATGTATACCAACCAAGTTTGGACACTGGTTGATGTACCAGAAGACATTGTGCCTAATGGTACTATATGAGTCTTCAAGGAAGACAAACATAGATAGCAACATACAAACGTACAAAGCTAGGCTTGTAGCGAAAAGGGTACCGTTATCAACATTATGCCGATTACGACGAAACCTCTTACACGTTGCAATGATTAAATCTATTCGGATAATGCTTGCTAATGTTGCATGTTTCATTTATGAAATATGACAGCTGAACGTCAAAAATCGCTTTCCTTAAACGGAATCCTTTTGGAGGATGTTTATATACATCCTGGCGATTTTGTCGTACCAAAACATGCAAACAAGGTTTGCAAGTTAATTCAATCCATTTATGGATTGAAGCAAGCATTGCGTTCTTGGAACCAACGTTTTGATAAGATCATAATTGTATATGATTTAATTCAAAATGAAGATAAATCATTTTAGTATATAAAGAGGTTAGTGGGAGAGCACTGACAATGAATGTCCTATATAATGATGATATATCATTTCTTGGAAATGACATTCCTATAATACAATCGGTGAAAGCTTGGCTTTCATGAATATTTTTCATAGACTACTTGGGAAAGACAACATTTATTCTAGGAATAAGGATCTACTAGGATAGATGTAAAAGTTGTTGGCACTCTCTGAGAACTCATACATTGAAAGATATGTACGCGACCTGATGTCTCATATGTTTTGTGCATATGGAGTCAAAACCAGGCCAATCCAAGTGATAGTCACTGGATTAATGTTACGAACATCCTTAAGTATCTTAGATGAACTAAGGATACTTTCTTAAGCTATGGAGAAGGAGAACTTGAAGTGACTGGGTTCACAGCTGCAAGTTTCTAAACCGACAAAAATGACTATAAGTCGTAATAAGGGTACTGTAACATCCCGCCTAGGCCAGGATGCTACCGGCAAGAGACAAGCTAACTCTGCCTCCGTAAGCCTCTGTTTCTAACGAAATTTCGGCATGATGTATGCAAAACATCATACAACTGGCTTATAGCCAGCACCCTGAGATAACCTGCTCATGCAAACTCAACATATACAACATCAACTTGGCCTCAGGCCCCAACTCAATAAGCAAAATGCAGATCACTTGGCCTCCGGCCAGAACTCAAAATAAACAAAACTTTGACATAACCTTTACATATGTACTAAAAATGTAAATACAATAAAAAAAAAAAAAAACGAGTCGTGAGGACCCATAACTTGACCCAGGACTCAAAGACTTTCTTGACTGCAATTGGGGCGATCCACTGTCTTCAAAGTCTTCTCTGAAATCCTGCCGGCTCGATACGACTGCTACTGACCTACAAAACTAACAAACTGTTGTGGTGTAGTCACAATGACTCAGTAAGTAACCTTGCTCATAACTTAAGCGTCAAAACACACACAAAGTCTGAATTCCATTTCTAATTTAACTTGAATTGACTTTATGTCCATACAACTAAGTATTGGGTCTGAGCTAACTATCTACGTCTGATCCATATACAACATAGTACTTCATACTAATCATTTTATCTGATTACTCACATACTTAATTTTTGTTTATCAGTTATAGTCTAAACATCTTAGTATGTATACACATATACATCAAGGTTCCATATCACTGACAACCATGTCATTTATTAAAACTCATTTTAGTCTGCTCACATATAACTCAGGTTCTATTTACTAGTTATATTTTCATACATCCATAATATACGTGTCAAGTCTATATGTCATTAACAGCCTTATTAATAATCCATCACGCTTTTGCTGCGCAACTCAACTATCTTTCCACTTTCCTATTCATTCTTTGCCAGTTTGGTTGGACACTTAATATAGTTATCTTTCTTTTATTTCATTGAAATATCATCAAATCGGTAATATAAGATATTATTTCTATTCACATACTATTATCAATCACGTACTCATGTATATAGAACCATGTTATCATACATCAATGCTTTCTAAAATACTCATTATATGTAGACATACAATACATATAAACATCAGTCATATACTTATATGAATGTGATCATGCTAACATTCATTAATATCGTCTATATGCATCTCAGATGTTTTCTAGAGCATGTGACCTTTATACCCATCTTGTGAATCATACTCTACACAACATGCCATGCTTTTACGAACTATTACTTTGAAAATTTTTCTGAAAAACTTACATATGGATGTACTAATGCTTTCATGCATAATATCAACTATATGCATTTTCAAATGATAACCAAGATGTATGATTTATATGATTGACTTGTAAACTTTACTCTACTTAACATGCTATGCTTTTAGAAAATGCTTTCTGAACTGAAGAACTCTTTTCTGAACTTTTCTTTATGAAAACTCTTTGCTGAAAACTTTACTTGAAAACCGATTTCTGCTTAAAATTTTGTATCTCTTATGAAACTACTGTTTCTGGAAACTTTCTTTTCTAAAAAGCTCTTTCTGAAAGCTGTAACTGAAAACTGAAATCTGAAAAAAATGTTTCTAAATTCTGTTGCTAAAAACTGTTTACTGAGAATCTGAAGACTGAAATCTGAAATCCTTTTTCTGAAAACCGAATCTCTGCCCGTAGGCGCATCTCCGCCCGAAGGCGCATCTCCACCCGTAGGCGCATCTCCGCCTGAAGGCGCATCTCCGCCCAAGAATATACCATCTGAGCGCTGAGGATCTAGAGGCGTCCCCCCAGTCCTCCACATGTGCACATGTGTATAAATCCGTCAATTCCAACAATGTACAACTGGGATGGGTCAAATCCCAAATCCCAAATCCATATGATATCCGTCAATTCCATCAGTGTCTCAAGTTACGTACTGGGGTGAAGTTTTACCTCATGCCCCGAAAATATAAAACTCATGCTTAAATCTCAAAACTGAAGGGAACATTTTCTGAAATACATTTCTCTTCAAAAGCGACTGAAGCTTTTCTTTAAAACACTCTGAATTTTTCAAAACCTTTCTTAATTTCAACTTCACTCTGGAAATCATTTCTAAGAGTTTCTGAAAATTCTGAAAATCTTATCAGCTTATGAAAACATTTTGTTTATGCTAATGCTCCCAAATATATATGCATTCACACAATTATGCTCATATACACACATATATTTTCCATGCATGATCTCATTTTCTCTCACTTATGATTTTATCCATGTCTATGCTCGTGTATGCATGCTAACATATGTTCATGTTCATAACAATTCCTCGATTATACATGCTACCCATGCTCATACTTACATGTTCACAAGTATACATACTCTGAGGTCTTTCTCTTTCACACATATGCTCAGTTATTCAACATGCTTTGACTTACAATCACTCATGAATATAAATACTTGCTACATCATTACTTCATATTCTCATACAATATATGAACATACCATTACGCAAATCCACGATCTCATCCAATCACATATCTCAAATTATCTTTATAGGTTATTCACATTTCATACCACATCTTATCATGTTTTTGCCTAAGCCTGCCTTCATATTCAATACTCGTGTTTACTTAGCTGACTACTGCAATACATTCATTATGTATTATTACTCAAGTCTCCATATTTCATACTTACACTTATACACACACACTAACATAAACACTTATTCCTGCCCACTTACATGCCTATTATTCATACATGTCTATACTTCTCTATACATGCACATATCCTTTATCAAATCCGAAACTTGTCGAATTTTCCCCGATTCGTCTAAAATCACTCTAATACTCATTCTAAGTCATTACATAATGTTCTAAATTAAGTCGGTTGCTTAAATTCCTGATTTACGCGTTTGCGGAAAATCTTGTGGAAAATTTTCCGCAAACACTACGGAAGGTTCTCGAACCCTCTGAACTTATCCAAAATTACTTAATTACCCTCGCAATACCATATTCGTGTCATGCCCATGGTTACGGTCAACATTGCTCAGTCGCGCGAGAAACTCCGTTTTACCGGAAACTCGCTAATTCTACCGGATCGATCTAATTTATTTTGCTTCTCCCCGAATTCTACCATATCCATCATTTTAACATATTAAATCACATCCAATTCATTTCATGGCAATTCGCTAAACTACGGAACTACTAGAAGCATCCGATAAAAAACCGATACACTTTAAAATATCAAATTTTGAACGGAGAGTCGTACCGAAATTTCGAGAGCATATTCGAACTCCCAACGGCCATACGAACGCGCTGGTGTCGTTAGAATTCTAATCGGAGTTACTGTTCATCTGGGTTTCACTATTCACGCATGTGTTTCTCCTCGTTTTGCGTGCAACCGGCCGCCGTTCGGTGAAATCAACTCCGCATACTCGTAGTACTCGTCGAGGGCTTCGATTTGGCGGGTGGCTCGGGTCGTGAAATGAAGTGAAGAGCCGGGATCGACTAACCCATCTCACACCTCTATCTTCTCTCGCCGTCGCTGTTGCCGGCGTTTTCACGGCCATCGCCTGCCACCATCTTGCTGACCGTCGCTAGGCGGTCAGTTATGCACCGGTGCGCCGGCATGTGGTGGCCGGAGTTGCTACCGGCGAGTGCTTCTTCTCCAAGGGCGATGAAGGGTGCGGATGGTTGAGGGAGAGAAGGTTTGCCAAATTTGTGATTTTCCAAAACCTTAAGGCTTTATATAGTTTCCTGGAAAATATCAAAAAGGTCCCTCTATATTTGCTGTTTAGTCCCTAACTTGGGGGTGTCTGAAGTAATTTGCAATTTTGAGGCCCTTCTGGCACGATTTTCGAAAAGTGTTCCACATGAAAGTTGTTCATCTCGGAAAAATGAGTCCGATGGTTCACGAATCAACTCGATCGGAGTTTTTTTTCTATTTCTATGACCAAAACTGTAACCTTTACGAGTAAATAAAAAATCACGTAACTGACTTTTGATCCCACGCGTTTTTCCAACGCGACGAATATTCATAATATATTAATCCACCCATATAACATCGCTTGAACTCATAATTATTTATTATCATCCTGATCCGAGACTATAATGTCAGTCCGGGAATCTTCTAGAACATTCTCAGAAATTTGGGATGTTACATGTACTATATAGTTTGAATAACGGAACAGTGAGCTGGAAATTTTCCAAGCAAGATACTGTTGCCGAATAAACAACAAAAGTGGAATATTGCTGCAGCTGAGGCAGCAAAAGAAGCATTTTGGATCTATAATAATCCTAATTAGATTAGGTATAGTTCTGTTAGCGGCTGAGCTAGGCTACAACACAGGCTAAAGAATTAATGGTCTCATCAACGATCCAAGTATGTACTTCAGATGGTTTCAACTGACTCGTAAGATCATACATCGTGGCGATGTGATGATCGAATAAATCGCATCATCAGAGATAACCTTGCAAATCCGCTGACAAAAGCTGTTTCTCAGCAGAAATTTGAGCGACCCGTACATAGTTCAAGTATAGGACACTTGAGTGATTGGCTATAGGCCAAGTGGGAGATTGTTGGACAATTATGACCCATAGCATCACTATTTTTACAGAACATGGTTTTGTTGTACAAATTAACTATGTGCCAAAGGAAATTGATGTTTTATCATTTGTAATTGGATTACCGGGATATATAAATGATAAAAGTCCATATGATTAGTTCTGGATTAATAAGATATGAGACAGTATTAATCCACTAAGGTTTTAATCATTAAATATCCCTAGTCATAGTATTATCGAGAATGGACATCGATAATGCAGAATAGACTAGTCTTGCATTTGTGCGTGTTATGGGAGGTAACAACAAATAGTTCTCATATATTTGGGTATTGGATACTCATGCAAGTGTAATAGGAGGTTCTGTTTACCGATGGTACGGAAACAGCTTCGCTCTGGATAGACCCCTCGGAATCCCATTGGTAGTATGACTATGTGTCTATAAGAATTCGAATCAGGGTAGATGTATTTGGTCTTAACCTGAGACTTGCATCGCTAATACTTGCGACAATCAATATACTTTGGATTTGGTCGTCCGGGGCATTAACAGGTTCTGTGTACTCCTCTTCTGGGTATATTGAGAATCGTAGTGTATTGGGTGTGATGTCAAGATGGAAGTATCACTTCAGTCATATGGAGATGATGATCACGTAGGATACGGAACTAGTACTCTTTAGTACTGCAATCATCGGGATAATATGACTAGATCATGTTTATCTGATTATAGAGACTGGTTACCAGAGATCCGATATATGCTTCGTACGGGGCAGACACAATTCCAGCCCCAGGCCTAGCATGTGACATCTGATACTGGATCGTAATACGCAATACTACGTATGCTACGCCTGATAAAGATTATGTATATTCCATGTTGAATATATTTCTGGAGAATTGGGTAGGCACTGTGCCTTGCTAGAAGCCAACCATGTCTTGTAAATCGGTAGAAAAGTGGTAATGGGTATGCACGTATTCGGATAGTCCGATGACCGTATTTACTGCCAACGTATCCAAGGATCTCTTGGGTCGCCTCTCAAAGATTCACCGATGATGCTTGACTCGAGCAGAATTAATCTAGGATTAATTATGAGAGATAGAAAATAATCTGGGATTAATCACGGTAATAATTAATCTGGGAATTAATTATCAAAGAGATAATTAATCTAGGATTAATTGTTTCAAGAATTAATCTGGGATTAAATTCGTAGAGAAGGAGAACGCGATTAATTTAGAATTAATCGGTAGAGTAAATTTAATAGCGAAATTAGATTTTACTATTTAATTTAATTAATTTGGCTAAAATAATATATTAGATATATTAATTGAAATTAGATTTTAATGATGAATTAAAATTGGATTTTAATTCATGTGAACAAATTAATTTAGAATTAATTCGCGAGCGACTTTAAATAATAATTTTGCTAGGCATTATTATTTTATTAAAATTGATTTAATTAAGTCGCAACGAAAAATTCGCTTAATTCTGAATTAAGCGAACCCGGGCCCGAGCGAAGTTGCGTGTTGGATTGTCCGATTTAAATTTGGAATTTCAAGTGGGACCCACCAACTTACATCAAAGTGTTTGACACTTGATGGAATTTGGTAAGTGGTTGAGAATTAAATCTTGCTTTGCTTTCTCTACACTCAAGTGAATTCCAACACTCTTTGTCTTTAATTAATAAAAGAGACATATACCAACTTTGAAGTTAACTTTTATTATTAGATTTTGGAAATCAAAAAGTTACTATTCCTCTTTCTCTCTCACTTGGGCGTGAGCTTCTCCTCTCTCCCATGGAATTTTGCTTCAAAATTCTACAAAACTAGCACTTTAAAGAGTCAAAGGAAGGTGATAGGGAGACTAATCTAAGAGTTTAGACTTCTATTTGAAGGCTTGGAGCTTCCATTTTCATCCAACAAAGAAAGTAAAAGTTTTGAAATCTCATCCAATCAATGTGAGTAATTTCTGCAACTCTCTTGATAATTCACACACAAATCACACTTAGAAGGTCTTGGCATGTTCTAGGAACATTTACACTTTCCCCATGTGGTAGTCAATATACTATTGTACATTCATTTTGGTCAGATCGAAGTTGAACCACTTCTACAGGAATAGCAACCGAGTAAAAATAAGTACAAAATAAAAATTTTAACTAACTAAAAATATCGAAAACTTAATACCGTAAGGAAACTCACAAGTAGCGAAGAGAAGAGCTGGTTGATTTTTGTCTCCCACGGTATCTTTCTCCAAGAAACGTAGTTTTGGGGAGCTTCAAATTGTGCTGTAGCACCTATGGCTGTAGTAAACCGCTGAATTATGTTGTCTGACTTGGCTTTGTCTATCATCTAATATCTCAATCCGGATACGGCCGTGAGCCTAACGTGCTTAGCCAACCCCGGGCCACGGGTGGCGTCCTCCACCCTTTGCTGTACTCAACTCACCTGTGCTAGCAGAGACTCCAACATGGCCATTTGTCCTTGCTGATGTAGATGGAGTCGCATTAGCCTGTCTACGATTGCCCGGTGCCATCTGCAAAAACATAAAAAGTTTCAGGTTTTCATCATTTCTATCTAAGAAAAAGAAAAGTTGAATCAATTATTTGACTCACAAAAACATGACGTGAACATTTAACTTAGGGCATTCTACTTGACATTTCAATTCATGCTTAATTGGAGACTTATAATTTTCATACATAAATCACAATATATTATTCGGAACATGAACTGAATACTTGAGTGGAAATCACAAACTAAAAAAATATATAAATCCAAATCTTGATGTAAATCTTATATAATTTAATCGTAAATTAAAGCACATAATGTAAACTATAAACTTAAAGTTCACAACTTAATCTATAACCATAAGACACGAACCATATTCATGAATATAAGTCATATGGGTAAATTACATGCCTAAACATATATTAAAATCATAATGGTAATAAAACATATACATGAAATATATATTTATATGCCCATACTTAAATTAGATTTATAAGACATGATCATAGTTCATATTTTGAAACATAACATAATCCATTTGAAGAACTTGACTTGAAATTTAAACATAATCCCTAAATATAGTTTCATCTCATAATCATAATACACGGTGATCTTGCCATGAATTAAATCATATTCTTATTATTTATGTTAATCTTTCTTTCCAAGCACATAGAATTCAAACACAAGTCGTAAAACAAAAACCATACATGAAATTTTATATTTGTAAAACATATACACAAAACTCGTGGTCGAATCACACACTTAAATTTATAAGTGAACAAGAACAATAATAAGCAATAAATTTCCGCAACCCATCAGCTTCAGCTCCTCTCAAATATTTCATCGAACACCTCCAATGCACCCAATAAATTTCCCCAACTCATTATTCAAAATACCAAAACTATACACATCAAGCTTAAAATGTGTTTCAAATCACATTACAGAGAGTTTGATTTGAAACTTACCTTAACCAATACGTCGTCTGGAGATTGCTGCTGATGAGATAATTTCAGTAGAGAGCCGAGAAAGAAGTGAAAATGGTGAAATTGGTTTTAGGGATTTAAGGGACATTTAGCGTCGAAATAATTTGCTTTTAGCGTAGAATAATTCGACGCTAAAACGTTGGCGGCTAATTAAAAAATCAGGATAATTTTTGGGGAAAATTTAATTTTTTTCATTAGCGTCGAATTATCTCAAATCGACGTAAATGTCTAAATTTTAAGAACCTTTAGCGTCGAATATTCTATTTTCGACGCTGAAAGATCTAACATTTAGCATCGATAATAGTATGCGACGCGTAAATGGCTATATGGCTCATATGTTAGCATCGAGGATTAGGCGAAGCGAAAGGGAAGACCGGGAGCGGGGAATAGGCTCTGGGGGAGGCGAAATGGCGAAAGAAAGCAGAAGAAGAAGAAGAAGAAGAAGAAGAAGAAGAAGAAGAAGAAGAAGAAGA